>VZRQ01001577.1:780666-791863 GCA_013397975.1 Machaerirhynchus nigripectus
GTTTTTCAAGCCCGGAGGATACTCAAATTTTAACCATGATTTCAGGAGTAGTTTTTGCTATTACTGAGACTTCTTGGTAATTGCATTTTTTGGGCGGTAGTGCTTAGGGAACTAAAAACCCCCAAAACTGAGTACTGTATCAATTTTTCTCCAGTAGTCTTTGTCATAAAAAAATTTTATACTACATCTCTGCTGGACACTGCAGTTTGCATATTATCCTTTTTACAGAGTCTACTGCCTCTCCTGGCTTTTATTTCCAAAACATGCCAGCGGTGGAAGTCAGATGGGGGTACAAAGTAGTGGCAGCAATATGAAATAGGGCATTCTGCAGGCTGTGGAGAGGCACAGAGCAGAAGCAGCAGCTGGAAGGTGACAAATATGAGAAAGTCGAACTCTCTGTGTGTAGACCTGGGAGACTTTGAGCTAGATCACAGGTAGGTCCAGAATTTCTGCACATTGCTCTTCACTGTTCTTTAACTAAAAATATTTTCTGGAACAGAGAGTGCAGGCACCTTGCTTTGGATTTTCCCAACTCCCACTGTGCTCAGTGCATCTTTCTGTTGATAAAAGCAGAGCAGGCACCACTTGTTGAATAAATCAGGCCCCTTTGTGCAGGACAAGACAGAAACACCCTAAATGTCAGGTGAATGTGCTGGGCAAAATACGGGAAGCTGCTCAGGTAACACTGCAGACTGTTAGCAGAGATTGTTTTTTCTCAAGGAGCATGGGAGGTAAGAATAGGGTGGCAGAGAGGAGGACTCTTCTGGGGGCTGTGTGACCTAGATGGGTGGCTCCTAAGACCAGTGGATCTCCATTCATCTTCCTAAAACACTAGGAATACTTCAACTAAACATTTCCACATAATCAATCAGTTTCTACTCCCCCCCCCCAAAAAAAAAATCTTTCAAAAGGACAGCTTCTTATTTGCTGCTGTCAGCTTACAATAACTACTCCCAACCTACCTAGAACATTGAATATGACATTCCTTGTGATAGGAGTGAGTCTGGACGAGTTGTTATCCAGCTGTAATTTTATGGCTTACCACGTGAAAGTTTATGTGATTTATATGGTCTTGCCCTTGGTAGTATTACAGCTGGACTGCTTATCACCTCCTATATTGTCCCCACAGACATTTCTATAAAAGTAAGAGAACAATTGAACGTACAGACTCTTTCATAGAAATTTTGTTGCCGAGGGATAGTCTAAAAAAAAAGAGAAAATTTCCTCAGTATAAGCCTTGTATTCACATTGGGTTTTGCTGTCATTTTACCTAAAGGCCAGTTGTATCACTGCTGTGGATAATGAGAGTCACCAGGCTTGGCGACTGACACCTTTCTAATTTCTTTTCCCTGCTTCAAGGATAGGCACAAGTTTAATTTCTCTTACTTGTCTAGAAATTTCATCTTTTTAAGGTTTTGCTCATCTAAGCTCTGTTTAGAGCTGTTGAATCCTTTGCCTTTGTTTTCAAGACTGGAAAGTAATTTTCCTCTAAGTATTTTCCATACATAATCATTTAAATTCACTGACAATTCACCTTTCATCCTTCTCTTATGAGCTGAGTAGATTGAACTCCTTTAATTTAGCATTGTGGGGCTTATTTTTCAGATGAAGGGTTACTTTTGTTCTCCTTCAAAGTTTTCAGGAAGTAAGTAGAAATAATAAAATTTATCATCAGAAATGTCATTTTAATCTGCTAGTGTTTTAATTCAATCACATACGAACAGAGAAAGATTAAACTATTTTTACCCTTGTGCTGGACCCAGGTTTTATGAGAAGGCAGGCATGGCTTTAGATAACCAAGTCTGTCTTTGAGCTGTCTCCTTCCAAGTCAAAATCTTTCAGCCTTACTTGCAAACACATTATCTTGGAGAGCAAAAAAAGAACATTGGAGTGACGAAACTTTTTCCAAAAAATCTTGTTGACTGGCATTAATTAGTTTTCTTGCATCTAATTATTGATAATCACTGATTATTGATAATAGTTAATAATAATAGATAATTATAATTAGATTGTTATAATTAGTTAATAATAATAGATAATAATAATTAGATTGCNTTCAGTAGCAGTAAATGCTATCACATTTTAATGAGGAGAAAAGATTTTGAACTAGCTTTTTGAATCTAAATATAGACATTTACAGTTAATTTTAAGTGTGTGTAGGAGAGAAGAGGATGGCCTTTTACCAAAAGAGAAGTTTTGTGTTGCTACATTGCTCATTGGAGCAAAATACTGTTTTGGGCCTGATTTGATATGCACATTTCTTTATTAGAATCACTGAACAAAAAAAGGGTCAGTGACTTTCACAGAATTGCACAGTAAAATCTACTATAAAGAAGAAAGCAGGTTTTCTTGATGCCATTCAGTGATACGTGTTCCCAGATTTTATTTGCAGGGTGGTTCTTGGGCACACATACTGCCACGTGGATCGAGAGCTGTCTCGCAGGCTGTCAGCAGAAAAGGCTGATCATCTCTGCAGGGAGCTGGTGCCAAGCTGGGCGCTGCAGGGCTATTAATTCCAAACTCTTCCACCATCTGCTTTCAGGAACCAGAGAGGGGAATGTCTCTGACCTTCGGGGTGTTTTTGCCTTTGGCTATTAAACAATTTTCAATAGTACTGAGCCCTGGCTCTAAGCTCTGCCTGCAGTCCCTTTCTCTCACTCCAGTTCCTCCAGTGAGCTTGAAGGTGTCCAACCCATTAGAAACTTCTGAACACATTTCTTCTGAGTATTATAAAACTAGATAGAAAATAATGGGAATGGTAAATCAACCTTTTATATCCAGTGAGCAAGAATTCAAAAGCAAATCAAGGAATGCATCCAGACATTTCTTTACAAGTGTGAGCACTTGTCCCAGCTGGTTGGGGACTCCCGCAGACTGGGGTGGTGCTCCTTCCTTTGCAGTGGTGCTGTGTTTTGCTCGTTGTTGTGCAGTGTAGGTCTGCACTAGCTATAAAATCCCAAGGAGATACAAAACGGTGAGGAACCCTACCTGCTTGTGCACAAACTCAGCAGCACTTATTCCCCATGTGTGGCACTGAGCTGGAGCAGGCATCCTGCTCACTTTGTGTCACCAAGAGTGGTGACGGTCTCTGCTAGCTCCAGCATCTGATATTGTTACATCAGAGTCTGGGTTCCGTAGTCTGGGAGGTGAAAGACTAGGAGGGATAGCTAAAGCACTGGCACAAGAAATAATGTGGGATAATGCTAAAACTGAAAATTGGGAGAACTAGGAACTCCCAGGCTTGCAGTTCTGTGAGAGGTTTTTTGAAACCTCCAGAATCCTTACTAGAGGGCTGGTCTGCTTTGAGATGCAGGAGGACAGCCACTTCTGCCTTCTGCCTGCGTTGCCCAGCCATGCAAAAGAATTGTGGTGAAAATAAAATAGCTGCATTACATAAATCTGAATGCCCTTCCAGCTTGGGGAGAGGATGAAACTTAGTGTTACTAAACTGGTGGTCTCCATGGCGTTTTTTATCCGACACAATAAGACAGTCAGCAGGGGGAATGAAATGCATTTGGGACTCATGCACATCTGCACCGGCCCCTTGCACATCTGCACTGGCCTCTTGCATTTGTAGGATTTATTTTTGACTTATTCCATTGTGCTTGGAGTACTTAAAGTGTCATTTGCAAAATTAATCCTTGAGATGGAGGAAGAATACTCATTGCATTTGCAGAAACTGAGTGGGGACTAAAATCCTCATTCAGCAAATATCGCAGATGTCATATTGTGCTAAAAAAATTGGCAAAAATGTTGGGTGGTTTTAGTCTAAATTTAAAACCACATAAAATTAATGGTCAATAGACATCTGTAACCCTTGCATATTTTGAAAACAAGAGAAGCTTTGAATTGACTATGGTTAATTTGAATAGTAAAACAGTTTTTAAGATAAATACTGTAAAGAATATTTTATGAACTTTTAAATTCTGTTTTGTTCTTTTAAATGAGAGCTTAGGAACAGACACATTTGCATATTAGTTGGGTAACATTTCAACTTGAAAAGCAAAAGAAAAGAAAAAATCTGTATTTAAATTAAATTTTGATGAAAAGTTTGGAAATGCCTAAAAATGGGGTTCTTTTTTTATGAAAAAAGAGAGATATTTTAGAGATATTCTATCTATTGTTTCAGTCTGTGACTTTTTTTTTCTAAAAGCATATTTTTTTCATTCTCAGGTAATGCAAATTTGAGATTGATGGTTTAGGGAACTATTCTGTGGAGCTATTTTTTTTGCACTGATAGCTAAATAAGTTCCAAGCAATTAGTGGCAAAAGTTAAAGCCAAACACCTTTCTGAATGATTTATAACTTTATCACCTTACATATTTATTTCCTCTTTTTTAAAGTCAGAGTTTTATTATGTCAGGTGATATTCAGCATCCAAATAGTGACTCTCCTACTGCAAAGCTTCTATTCAAAGCTGGAAACATATTGCTAATAAAATACATTTTGTCAGCTAGAGCCTGCCATTAAATGATGTGCTGGAAACAGTTCAATATTTGTTGTACAATAATATTAGGGAAGGGAAGTAATAATACAGCGTACTTTTCTAGTAGCTGAGCAAGTTATTAGTCTTAAACTAAATGTCTTTGTGTAAAACAATAATTTAGTGTTGAGTTTTTCTGTGGTCTTTTGCCAGAAGCATTACAAATAGCAAAGAAGTTGCTGCATCAGTCCTTTAACCAGTCTGTTCTGGAAGAAAATCTGCTTTCATCACATGTTTACGAGTCTGACATGAAAATACTATTAAAAGGAACAGTCTTTAAGTCTTCTTTGAACAGTTTTGTCCTCAGACAGGTGTAAATGTGTGCAAATAAAATTATTACAGCATCTTACTAGTTTCTGATTCTCCTGTCTTCTCCCAGGGGCACAACTGCAGGGGCTGAGGCATCTGCTGCTGCTCTTCAGAAGAACAGAGCTAATCATTATATTGGCATTCAATCTCTCCTTTGTGTAATCCTTGTCCCTTCCCCTCTTTCCATATTCCTTCTGTAAATATTAATGTGTTGTCTTGTTTGAATTTTAAGACTGATCTTTTTCCCTTAAGATGAATTTTCTATAATTATTTATGCTATTACCTATCTCTGAAAGATTTTCTTAAAAGCTGTAAACTCAGTTTGGGGATATAAAACAAAAACACTTTTCTTTCCTTGACAGTGAAGATGAAGGAATGCTAGAAATGTTTGTTTATTTAAACATTCAAACTTATTTAGAATTCAGACAGCAATTCCTGTCTGTTCAGACAAATATTTGTTCCTCCTGTGAAGACGGTTCCCAGTGCAATGTGATAGGCTGGGTACTCACGCCAGTCTCTCTTCATCAGTGATTTAAAAAGCAACAGAAGTTAACATTTTGCACTAGATGATCTTGCAAGTAAGAAACAATCTAGAAAATGCATGGAAACTTTCACTGATGTGGTACTCTCCTCATGAACAATTTCAGAGAGTTGGGGATTGTCACTCTCTCCTTTCATCCCTCAACACAGGCAAAAGACTTCCACCCCACAAATCTGCCTGTGGTGCACTGAGAAGCCAAACAGTGCAACAGCAGCAGCACTCATGCCTTGTTTTAGGTATTAGATTCTTCCTTCCCTACTGTACATTGGCACAGAGCAAAGCAGGGGTCCTTTTCCCAGCTTCTCTTCTACTCTTCCTTCCCCCTCTCAGGTCTTAAGTTTGCAGAGCACTCAGCTGTGTGTGCAAAATCTACTGATGTGTTAGTATTTACCTATCTTATTTCGGTCTTTCTGAGCTGTCTGGAAGTGAATAATGTAAGAACAACATTTGATTCCTTAGTTAAATTGCTGCTAATTTGGAGTAGATGCAGCACTGCTGTAATTCTTACCAGGAATCCCAGACATATCCTTCTCTCAATAGGCAGATGTCTACTTTTGCCTATAATAATATATGAATCCTAGAAGAGATTATACCATAATCATACTAAATATTTATATTTTCCACAGTACCCTTTGTGGTAAAATAGATTGTAGATTACATTAGCTGTATTTCTGGGTTTGAGCTTGTTTTGGTGTAGTTTTTTTTTCTTTTCCTGCGTTGTGCTAAAAATCTAAGCTGTTATTAGTAGGGCACTATTTTCTGAGTGAAGAAAATAAATACCACTTGACAGTTCACAACTGCTTTTAAACTGAAGAAGCCATTACTGCAGTAAGAGGCAACAGCAGACAGAGTGACTCTGACATAGCGTGCCTGACCTTCGCACGCCAAGTGCTGGTCCAGCTGCCGTGGTTCTTTCTGTCGGTGATGGCTGGGGTCTAGCAACAGCAACAGGAGTGTGAAACCCTTGTATTCAGGAGGCTCATATATCTTCTGCCTTTGTGGTGTTTAAATGGTTGCTAGGGAAGACAAAGAAAGGCCTGTTTGGAGAGGAAGGGGCTTAGAGACAAACTGGTTCCCAGTCCATTCTGCATGTGAGTAGTGCAGCACTGCAGCAACAGTAGCACGGATGGGAGATTTGTTTATTTTTAGCTATGTAACAGTGGTTTCCCATTTGTTTGTTATCTTGAATGTAAGCTGCAGGCTTCTATGTCCACATGGGCCCTCGGAATGCATGTAGAAAGAAAATGTACATTAGGAGAAGAGCTAGAGTTGTTTTTAGCACGAGGCTTTTAGAGAGAGGCTTTTTAGCCTAGAGAAACTTATTTCCATGCACTGATTTTATATTTGCTTGAATCTTTACATTATTAGCCCTAATAGGATCATCCCTGTTTGGGATGATGACAGTCATCACCTTAGTAAATCCTTCCAATTTACATTGCTGCTGTGAGCAGTTTTCTCTTGTACTGTGGAATAAATCTAATGTATCAACTGTATTGGAAATTCAGTAAGAAACAGTTATTTCATGTTTCTTCCATCTGTTGTGCTTCTCAAACCTGTAACTACATGGGAGGAATGTGGAAAGTAAAAATTATAGGTCCTGTAAGTCCTGGAAAAACCATTTGCAAATTATTACTGCATGGGAAGCGTGCATGGATATTTCTGAAACTACTACCACTGTGGCTATTTCTCATCAGGGGAAGTTCCTTTTTTTCTCAAGAGTCCAATACAAGAAAAGAATATATGCAAACTTGAAATGAGTGGTGGATAGGAATCTACTCCAAATACATTTACAACTAGATCTCCTACTTGTTTAGACTAGGTGGATTTCTGTGATGTGCA
This sequence comes from Machaerirhynchus nigripectus, assembly GCA_013397975.1. Taxonomy (NCBI): domain Eukaryota; kingdom Metazoa; phylum Chordata; class Aves; order Passeriformes; family Dicruridae; genus Machaerirhynchus; species Machaerirhynchus nigripectus. The sequence goes on from VZRQ01001577.1 coordinate 787,839, forward strand.
AGACAAGGTGCTGAGCAATACTTTGTTCTAGAAGCCAGCTGCTGAACCTTCACTGCTGGGCTTGGGTTTCTCTTTTTTTCCCCACTTCTTGTAACTGCTTCTTTATGTTGGCCAAGGCCACTTTGTCCAGCTTTTATCTGCGAATTCTCAGATTTGGGTTAAGAATAACAGCTTTTTATCCCTTTGTAATTAGACTGGTTTTATGCACTGTGTCACATGGTAGGCAGTGACAGAAGGCTGTAACCAGCAAGAACCTGTTTGGTTTTTTTCCCCTTGGGAAGACCCTTTGAACACAAAATGCTTGTAAGAGACACATGGTAACCAGCCCAGCACAGCGCTGCAGTTCTTTGGAGATATGTTGGTTGGGCAAGTCAGTGATCTCCATCTGAAATGGGGGGGTTTGTAGGAGTAGTGATGCTGCCTGAGTACAATAAAATGCCTGAAATCACCAGTGTCAGAGAAATGTGAGAGGAGGGCAGCAGCTGACGTTAGTTTCACGTACCTCAGTGTGACAGATTCCTGTAGCACAGACATATGGTCTGGGTATGGATCCCAAGATGCAAGAGTCTACATCCACTGTTCAATGTGAAATATGAAAATACAGCCTGCGTTTCTAGAGCATCGCTCTTAACTGTTGCCTGGGCCACATGGAAGTTGTCAGAACAGCTACAACTAAAAGCCTCAGAAGGAAGGTCTATATATGTTTGTTTCTAAATTAATATGGTCTAAAAGGAGATCAAGAATCTGCCATGGTGCATGCAAATAAAGAGGTGCTCATGTTGATGCCTGGCCACACAAGTGCCATGCTGACACAGATCTGATTTCCAAGCTGAACTTTCTGAACAATGACAAGTTCATTTTGTCATGTGTTTCTGCTCTGTGCTGGAGCAGATCCAAACCCCTCATATCAACATCACAAATGAAATTGTGTGAAAGTGTCTGTTTTCAGATTAGAAAGTTGGGGTTTTTTTAATTTAGCATCTTTTTTGGAAGTAACAAAAATGGGCCACAAGTGACAAAAATGTGCCATACAAAAACCTTTCCACTGAAATGGATACATCCCTGCAAAACATTGTACCCCTGATGGAACAGCATAATTCCACGGGGTGGAAAAAAAACCCAAAACAACAAAAACCACCCAAAACATTTTGTTAAGTTTGACAAGATCTAGACTCTTTTCAGAGGAGTCTCAGAGTGAACAGATTAATTCAAACTACTTGGTTCTCTTTTTTTCTCTTAATAGAAAAAAGAAAAAAAAGACAACAATTTTCCCCTAAAGATATAATTTTTCAAATATACTGCAGCCCCCAGCCTTCTGACACAAGCATGCATCTAGGACTGCCTGTTAGGAGATATAAAAAAATTACTGGCCTGGAACCAAATATCTCGTTGAAAACTGACATGAACAAAAGTGTCATTCAGACATAAAAGTGTTAGCTAGAAAAGCTAAATGCTTCTCTATGTGCCCTTACAATTTGCCTTTTTCTAATTTGTCAGTAGCTGCTAACAAAGTCTGTCTCCTTCCTTTCCTCAGACTACAGACCTATGCATGAAAAAACAAACTCACACCATTGTGCTCAGTCCAAATGTGTGGTAGAAAGGGATATACAACCCTTGGGACAGGTGCTAGTGCTTGGTGCTGTTTTTGAGGATCAGATGCACTGGCATGTGCAGTCTGTTGCACGTATCAGTCAAAATTCTGTCCCTGAAAACATTACTTGTGTACTCACAGGACCACTATGTGGTGCACATAGGTCCAATAGGTTAGAGCTTGTCAGGTAAAAAATACACTGCTGCTTTAATAATGTTGTAGTGACATACTTTACACTGCTTGTTTGAAAGTACCAGGCGATGTATGAATGAAAAAATTTTATTTAGTATATTGATCAGCTTACTTAAAAGCTGATCTCAAGATCTCTCATGAGATCCCCCCTGGAGTACTTGCACCCAGCTCTGGGGCACCCAGCACAGGATGGGTTCCCGCTCCCCATGGCAGGGGGGTTGAAACTGGATGATCTTTCAGGTCCTTTCCAACCTAACCCATTCTATGATTCTGTGATGCTGTGATGCTATGATTCTTGTCAAAAGTCCCTCTCCAACTTTCTTGTAGACTCCTTTCAGGCACTGGAAGGCCGCAATTAGGTGCCTCCCAAAGCCTTCCCTTTGCCTGGCTGAAAAATTCCAGTTGTCTCAGCCTTTCTTAATAGCAGAGGTGCTCCATCCCTCTAATCATCTTGGTGGCCTCCTCTGGACTCACTCCAACAGATCAATGTGCTTCCTGTGCTGGGAACCCCACAGCATTCCAGGTGGGTTCTCACCAGAGCAGAGTAGAGGGGCAGAACCCTCTCCCTGGCCCTGCTGCCCACGCTGCTTTTGATGCAGCCCAGGACATGTCTGGCTTTCTGGGCAGCAAGTGCACGTTGCTGGGTTGTGTCCAGCCTCTCGTCCACCAGCACCCCCAGATCCTTCTTGGCAAGGCTGTTCTTGATCATCCCCCAGCCTGTGTTGATAACAGGGGACCCCAACACCAGCACTTGATCTTGTTGAACCTCATGAGATTCCCATGGGCCACTTCGCAATCTTGTCCAGGTCCCTCTGGATGGATCCCATCCTTCAGGTGTGTCACCTACAGGTGTGTCAGCTTGGTGTCTTCTGCAAATTTGCAGAGGGTGCACTCAATCCATTTGTCTGTGTCATTAATTGAGATATTAAATAGCACTGGCCCCAGTAGTGACCCCTGAGCAACACCAGTTGTGTCTGATGTCCATCACGTCTCTGAGCCATTGACCACTACCCTCTGGATGTGACTGTCCAACCAATTCCTTATCCATCCAACAGTCCACCTATCAAATCCTTCTCTCTCCAGTTTAAAGAGAAGGGTGTTGTGAGGGACCCTGTGAAAGGCTTTGCAGAAGCCCTGAAAAATGATCTCTGTAGCCCTTCCCTTGCCCACCGATGCAGACACTCCATGTAGTCAATGGAAGGTCACTGCATAGGTCAGTCAAGACTTGCCCTTGGCGAAGCCGTGCTGGCTGTCTCAAATCACCTCCCTGACCTCCATGTGCCTTAGCAAAACTTCTAGAAGGATGTGTTCTCTGATCTTCCCAGGCGCAGAGGTGAGGCTGAGAGGTTGTTAGTTCCTAGGGTCCACCCTTCTACCCTTTTAAGAGATGGGTGCAATGTTTCCCTTTTTCCAGTCACCTGGGACTTCACTTGACTGCCATGACTTTTCGAAGATCAGGGAGAGTGTTTTGGCAGTGACATCAGTCAATTCCCTCAGGACTCTAGAATGCATCTCATCAGGTCCCAGATTTACCTATCCATGTTCAGGTGATCATGAACCTGATCTTTACTTGCAGTGGGAAGTAGCTCAGCCTCCTCCTCATCCACTGTTAGCAGTTTGCCAGAATTGTGTATCAGGAAGCACACACATTCTTTGACCTTCATTTTCTGGTTAATACACCTGCATTTGCTTCTTTCCCTTTCGTTTGACCAGCAGTTCCCTACTCAGCCATGCCACTGTCTTGCCCTCCTTGCCCAGTTTCTTGCTCCTGGGGATGGCTAGATGGAAGATTTCCTTAAAGATCTGCCAGCTCTGTTCCTCTCCCTTGTCCCTGAGGACAGCCTCCCAGGGGATCCTGTTTACTATCTTCCTTGAAGAGGATGTTTACTTTCCTGAAGGGAACCTAACTTTACCGCAGTGTAAAGTGTTCAAGGCCAGGTTGTGTGTGGGGTTGAACTAGGTGATTTTCAATGTCCCTCCCAACCTAAATCTTTCCATTACTTTAAGTCATGGGCAGACTCCAGCAAGCTGACTTGCTGTTAACAAAATAAACAAACAAAAACGTCAACACCCTACTTGTGAAACTAAAATTTATTTTGGCATTCGGGGCTAAACCCAACCCAGAGCGGCATCCGGCATACTGTAACGGGGGATGCGACACGTCTGTGGGGCACAGACGGACCCGCGCGCTCGGCCCTTCGGCTGATCCTGCCCGCAGTGTCGGTGTTGCCGATGGCTCCGC
>VZRQ01001577.1:791903-855977 GCA_013397975.1 Machaerirhynchus nigripectus
AGTGCTGGCACCGCTGAAACCCCCGCCTCGGCCCGAGAGCGAACGGAGCTGCGAGCCCGGCGGTGTTCGTGCGCCAGGGGCGATTACAGAGCCGCTCTCCATCCCCTCCCGTGCCCTCCCGGCTGTACAGAGTGCTCTGAGAGCCGCACGTCGCTGTGCTTCAACACCCCCCGCCCCGCCATCCGTGGGGATGCGGCGGGTGCGCCGGTGGCTGTCCCCCGGCTCTGCCACCGCAGCGGGCCATGGAATCCTGCAGCGGTGGGGTCCTTGCACAAGGCTATGGGACCCTTTGCAGTGAAACAGCACGTAAAATAAATAGTTCCTCTAGGCAGCAGTGTGACTTGTTCCATAGGTGCTTCCCGGGCCACAGGCTGAGCCAGGCCCAGCCCCCGCTGCTGTCCCTAGCCACCGCGTTCCTGGCTTTGGGTTGTAAAGGATGCTCTGCTCTGCTCCAGCTCCGAGCGGCTCCTGTAGCGCCACGGAGGACATAGAAGCACAGACAAGAGACTGACTTCTTAACTTTTTATATCTTTGGATGTGACTGGATTGTCTACAAATTTGCATAAGTGCTGGGGAGGTGTGGGGCAAAAAACTGCTTTGAAATTGGAAAAAACGAGTTTGTATTTTTGAATATATAGCATGGATACCACAAAGGAATGGTTAATTATCAAAGACCTCCTGAAAAGAAATAATATTTCCATAGGTTACAATTAACTGAGCGTATTTGTAATTTTGTGAAAATTTTATTTGTTCTATTTTCTTAGAGAGCAAATATATTTATTTACTGAAACTATTCTGAATATGAAGGTGATTGATTTTTTATGAAAGTTGAAGTAGACTATTACATATGCCCAGAGAGCTGGTAGATGCCCCATCCCTGGAAACATTCAAGGTGAGGTCGGACAGGGCTCTGAGAAACATGATCTAGTTGAAGATGCCCTGCTCACTACAGGGATTTTGACTAGATGACAAGTCAAGGTCCCTTGCAACCCAGACCAAACTCCTAGCTTGTGTGGAAAACTATCTGTACCTGCAGTATACTTTGAGAGACCAGTGAAAGATGAATATCCTGGAAAGACTCTCAGATGCTTTTACTTGGGACTTGCAGAGGACAACTCCTCCTATGAAACTGCATATTGTTAATAAACCTCACAAAGTGATAGCAGTTACCTTTTCAACCATACAAATCCATATGCTGTGATATTACAGCCCTCACATCTCTGCCCTCTGAAGAGTCTGGGTTTTAGTAACCATGATCCAGGATGTGTTTGCTCATCCCTCTTTGGAAGGAAAGTAGAATGTCAGTAGTGCAAAAATGTTTCCCTTTCTCCTCCTGCTTTCCCCCTTCCTCCCTCTGAATCCCTACTTCGTGTCACAGACACCTTGTAGGGCTTTGCTCCTCTCTGAAAAATGCAATGTTTGCACCAAAAGAAGCTGTAAGGGTGGGTGAGCCAGGCCCATCTTTGTGACTTCTGTTTCATAGACCTCTCTGGAGATCTTTGGATGCATCTAAAGTTACTTGAAAGTAACTTAGAGGAGATGTAAATTAACATGACTTTACAATTCTTCCTTAAAAGTTGTAAATAAGATCCAAAGAAACAGGTTTTTATGTGTCTTAAATGAACCACTGTGTATTGGGTGTCAGTGGGGGTTGTGGCATGGCCTCTCTGAGGAGCCACTGCAAGGCACAGCTGAACCCATTGGCCTCTGGTGCCTCTGGGATTAAATATTTAAGAAAGGGAAAAAAATGGAGGACGTGAAAGAGTCAGGAGTGAAGCTGAGCCTGGGAAGGAAGAGGGTTGGTGAGGGTGGTTTTAGTTTTGCTTTTTATTTCTCACCATCCTACTTAGTTACTAATTTGTAATAAAATTAAATTAATTTCCTCAGGTCAAGTCTGTTTTGCCTGTGGTGGTAATTGGTGAGTGACCTCCCTGTTCTTATCTTGACCCATGGACACTTCCATCTTCTTTTCTCCCTCTGTCTTGCTGAGGAGGGGAAATGAGAGCAGTTGGGTTGGCACTTGACAGACAGCCAAGGCCTATCACACACAAACATCAGGTCCTACTAAAGAGACCAGATTTTAAAACAAAAGAATTGGAGAGGATACCTGAGATTTAAAATTAAAAAAAAAATGCATGTCTAGCACCACCTTTTGTACTCAACAGACCAGACTCAGCACTAATACTTTAACCCTTGTTTGCAGTGCAAGCATTGAACAATTTTAGGTTTTCAAAACAAAGAAAAAACCTCAAAACCTCTGTGTCCTTCTCGGTGTATATTCTGTTTATTTTGAGAGTTCATATAGGGACAGCTTTAGAAACTTTTTTGTGACTTTGGCTTCTTGGTTGTACATAAGCTGAAATCTTTCATGGTCCATTGTTTAACTTGCCTCAAGAACTGATAAATGCATCACTAAAACCTGGCACCATGTCCAGTGAAAACACGACTTGTTATGCCTGTGCATCAGAGTTAATCTTCATATCAAGCAATGAGAACTCACAGTCACTTTGGACAAACAATTCCTGTGCCATTGGTTTGCCTTGATTAAGATATGTAATGAGACAGAGACTTTATTGTATGTTATACTTCCAGCTTTACATAAAGAAAAATTGTGAGAAATTTCTCATTTTCTAATATTGTGTTGTTGCCTTTTTTTTTCCTGGCTATACTGTGCAGAAATATTTTCCATTACAATCCTTGCAGGAACCTAAACAATAATTTGTAACTGGAATTAAATAAAGTAAGTATCTGTTCTGGTTACTTAAGTGAGCATTTAGAATAAATTATGCTGTTCAGAAAATTGCATGTAGCATCAAGCCAGGATTTATTTCCACAAAATCCTACTACACTCAAGGTGTCAAACTGGAAAAAAAAAAATCATCCATTGTCCTCCATTTTGGCTTTTTGGTTTTTGCTTTCCTGCATGTGATTTCTATACAGTCAGTGGAGACGTTAGGAAAACAGGTATATATGCACATCAGCATATTGATTCACAGAGCATATGTGTGCATATTAGCTCTAGATTGCTGATTTTATTAAAGGAGTTCCTGCTTTGGTTCATTATGGATGTTTTCCTTTCCTGCCTAGCTTCCTCTACCCTTGAAGTTTTTACTCAGTGTTTCATTCTGGTAAAGGAAAAATCATGGAATATATTAGACTTAAAATCAAGAAGAATATAAGCAATATCATTAGCTATTTCTTCAGATACAGATGTTTGATCCTCTCACAGTGCATAATTTCAATTTTGTTGCCATTTGAGGACAGTTCTGCTTTATGAGCATTTCTAACAAGAGCAACCTAATCCCCAATGCACAGCTTCTGCTCAAGTGAGCTCTCTGCCTGAATTCAGAGAACTGCTCAGTGTTTGGCACACAAAGTTATATTCACTCACATCACATTTTGCTGACAAATTTTCCCTTGACTCCCCTCTCATCAGTAGAGAGATTAAATAACCCTCAAACAGGTAAAGTCAAGCTAATCAGTAGGCAAGTGCTGTGACTATCTCTTCATGTATAAAAATGACATTTAGGGACATCATTTAGTGATGGACTTGTCAGTGTTATGTTTACAGTGGGACTTGACGATCTTAAAGGTCTTTTCCAACCTAAATAATTCTATGATTCTATCTTCCAACATTTGAACAGATTCACAGAGACTGAAATATACACTGGTGTGCTTCCTGGAATATAAAAATAAACATACATGGTGCAATAGTTAAAACTAGTAATCTCAATAAGGATGTGAATCCCCAAAGTAAAGGCCTGCTGCTTGTACAGTGTAAAACAATATGCTATTTATAAGGAATGTGGACATTATAAGGAATTTCCAACATATGTTATCTCCAAGAATATATTAGCTTTTACCCTTTTAAGATGCTGAGATGACGAAGGAAAGAAAATTACTTCAATAACAGCCTGACCCAAATTTTCCCAAGATTCCTGAAGTGAAAGAAATTTTTTACCTGAACCTATTTCTAAACAGAAGTTAAGACTGTTTTCCCTAAATGACTTAAACTTGTGTGTAATCCCCTAACAACCTTAATCAACAAATTTGTGATAAAAATCTATTTAAGGCTAATTACTTTGATATTATTGCTATTAACCCAATGGCACAATTATCAGCAAAATCAGTGCAAAATATCTTCATTCACATACCATCACATAAGAGCATGCAAACAATATGAAAATGTTATGAAAGCGTGTTGTGGGGAATAGGTGTCTGTTGTGTTGTTACACTGTATGGTACCTTTTACACCCAAGGTCCTTTAATGCTACCTTGAAATCAATCAATCAGAAGAGTCTGTGTAGCAGCAGCATTCTTGAAAGGATACCCAGCCTCGAAGGTGCCCACTGGGACCCTTCTGCGTGGCCTGAGCCACATTTCAGGGAGCTGTGCATCTCCCAGGCCTTCCGTGCAAGAGCCGCTGAGCATTCATGCCTTTCTGCAGCCACTCACAGTGTTTGCCCCTGGTGACCTCTAACCTGTGCTCTGGTTTGAGAGGAGTGAGAGGGAGCGCTGGCTGCAGCCCTGACCCCACAGAGATGCAGCCACTGCCTAACAGGGCTTGCCATCAGCAGCCTTTTTCAAGTAGTGTGAGCTTGTTTATCTTGAACCTTTAGATGGTCATGTAATCCTTTGCTGCTTTGGCCGGAGGGCTCCTGCTTGGTCAGAAGTGGCCGGTGCTGGTATCCCTGCAGAACTCTGCCGAGCACTGCTGCTGATGCCCTTTTCTCCTGAGAGTGCTACCAATAGGCAGAAGAGCACAGGCGAAATCTCCCGTGATAAAATTGCCCCTTCCCACCAGATGGAGGCAGCTGTCATGCCTGATCTGGCAAGGCGCTGTATTATGTATGTAAGAAAGAGTGGTGTGCCCTGCTCGTGTCAGTGGCTTCTATTATGGTATGCAATAGAAGAGCACCAGGGAACACAGTGTGATCGTGCAAGTTAAGCCGTCTGGATCTGCTTTGACAGACTTGAAGTGATTTGTACAGGGCTGTTACACATCCTACAGCTTCTTGGCGGCAGCAGCCTGAAGGGCCCTCTTTTCTTGTTTTCCTTGGGCTGTTCTGAGCAGGTCCCAGAGGCCACGACAAATGTTAGAAACTGGTAGAAATGTTAGGCTGGTGAAAAAATTAAATCTCAGTGACACTTGGGGAGATAGAGCAGCAAGGCTGACCATGATGCGAAACTGATGGGCTCTCTGCTTCCGAGGTCTTCCTGACATATGTTGGAGCTTTATATTGTTGTACTTCCATCAGCAACTAAGCATGATTCATGCAAACTTGTCTGCAATAACAACTCCCTGATAGATTCTGTGCACACCTCAGAATTCCTGCCCTTTACAAATGAATGGCTTGTTATTTCAATTTACAGTGGTTGCAGTATTTTTCTCATTTATTCCTCTTTTATTCTGGGGTTTTTGTTTTTTTTTTTGGTTGTACTTTTTGCTTACTTGTTTTAAAAGGATGGCAACATAGCTCTATATTTCTTCTTTCCTCTTCTCCCCTCCAAAAACCAAAAGATGAATGAACCTGAAATTCCTAAGTCTCATAATATTAAGAGAGTTAAATTCTCAGTGTGACTATAATTTTAGGCTGAAACAAAACGTTCAGACAAATATTTACAGAAAGATTTTTGGTGTGCCTGCAATTTTAGGCTGAAATTTAATTTTCAGACAAGTATTTGTAGAAAGATTTTCTGTTGCCGAGTTGTTGATTCAAGTTTTATTTCTTTGCATTTCTGCTGTTAAAATGATAGGTCTGACCTCTTAATATCTTATGTCTTCCAGATCTTTTTCCTGGGGACTTGGTTTTTCCCTTGCTGGGTTCATCTGGGCATCTTTAAGCTAATTAGTTCCCTCACAGCAGAAGTGCCTCAGGCAGAGCTAGTGTCTAGCTCGTTCCTGTTGGCTATTTACCTTTCCAGTTTTCTTTTTAGTGTCTTGAACAGGACTATTTGAATTAAGTAATATCAAGCCAGAAAGTGGAAAACTGTGATGAAAGACACAGGAACTTGGTCTAGAATGTCTAAAACTACTTTATCAAGTGGCCAAAGTCTGAGGCATCTTTCTCTTAAGACAGATAGTTCTGAAGGAAGAGAGGACCTTTTTTTGCATGCAAGACATGTCTGTGTGCCCTGTTTTTTCCACAGACTTCAGGATGGTCTTTTAAAGGCTGATTCTATCACTTCATATGAATTTGTATCTCTTTGCAAGATCTACGGAGCTGACACTTGTCAAGTGGTCAAGAGTGTAGTTTAAGCCTAGAGATGCCTGGATTTGGGATATTTTGGGATATATTGGCCCTGCAGCAAAATGGAGCTTGTCCTAGGATTTGAGGTCCTTTTTTAGCAGTGTCCTTCCTTACATGTGAACAGAACTGTTTAACTCACTTTTATCCAGAAGTACTCAGTTTGTTTGAAAATTAATTTTGTAAATTCATGTCTGAAGCACATATTCCTTTTGGGTAGAGCAGTAGCAAAGTCTGGCAGGGAACCAACAGAGTTTGTTGGGCCCTGCAGTACAGATTTTAGCCTTTATTGGCAAACTTGACGCTGTGATTTACGGCCATTTCTAGACTGGGTGGTGCCTGTCTTCCCCTTCTGAGCTCTTTACTGTCCCAAATGAGGACTCTTCTCACCCACATGTCTCCTTCCCAAATAACTAAGATCTGGGTGAGATCACTGCTATATGGCTCAGACTCCGGCCAGAGTGCTCTGTGAAGCCTCAAAGTTCTCCTTGGCTCACCTACTTAGATATAGTGGGAGGTTGCATATTAAGTTAGGCTTCAAAACAAGACAGAACCACCTTTCTTAGTGGTTGCAGAAGGGGATAGTGGTGATGGAACCTGAGAGTTCACAAAAGATTTTGTAGTATGTTAATGGCATGTCATGTATCTCCTGGGAAATGAGCAATTCTGACACCCATTTAGAGGCTCAAGGGAAAGCTCTGTACTGTATCCTGGAAAGGGAAAATCATGTTCCATGGTGACAGACATGGCTCTTTCAAGTAGAAAATGTAAGCCTTTGGTCACTCTTACGCTGTGTAAGTTGAGCTGTGGTAGTTTGTTAACCAGCAGACAGGTCTGCCCCAGGTTTCTGCCTGAGCACTGCAGACGACTCCAGAATGCATAATTGTGCTGCAACTGGTATTATTTTTAGCATGCAACTCAAAGTTAACATTTTGATTTCATATTACGCTTCCCCAAGGCAGCTTTGTGTTCAAAATACTTAATTCATTGGTATGTCTATAATTTATCATGCTTACTTCAAATAAGGTATATCCTAGCACTGTTTCCTATATATGGAAAACCACATAGGCAAACATTATAACAACTAAAGGGAAATTACCTGGGTTTTTTTTTGTTTTGGTTTTCTTTTAGCTATTTCAACTACATCAACAATTCAGCAAAGACACAAACCTGAATTCTAGCTGCACTGCAATCTTCAGCTGTCTGTACTTAATGTGGAAAACTTCCAAGCAGTTTTTCATATTTGCTTTAGCACATGTTGCCAATGGGGATGGATGGTTGCTGTATATAGCAAAATTTTGGCATTCATTAGGGGTTTTTTTGTTTAATCAGTGTTTACCAGAAACAGCTAGAGCAGGGAGGCAAAGCTGCTCAGAGATATGGCATGATGTCCATAGAAAGAGAGAGTATGCAGGGACTCTTCGGCTCGAGTGTATGTATATATACACACACACATATAATGTCTGTGGAGCATCCATTACATTTAGCTGTCCTTAGGTTTGAAATTGTTGCCCAGGGACATGCACATTCTTTTAGGGATCCTTGGCAGAGTGGAGATTGGCCACAGGGTTGTAGTTATAATTAGAGCCTTATTATTGCATTAAAATTTTAGTAATCAGCATAGGTTATTCTTATCTACTATTTCTAGCAGTTAGTGCAGCTTAGCTACTCTTAGTATAGTTTGTGGAATATCCTTAGCAATTATCATAGCTTTCAGTTAAACAGAATTTCTAGTAATTGGTGTAGCTTTCTTACTATCTAGAGTTTTTCATTACCTGGACCCGCTAGGGTTTGGGTCAAATTCTTAATAATCTGTGTGTGATACAATAACCACAGTCTAGGCTCAGACTTCACCGAAAACAGCAGCAGTCACTAAGTCTCAGGGGAAGCAGGCAATAGCAGGGGTGCTCCAGACCCCCAGGGGATCACAGATTTTCCCTGTCCAGCAGCAGGTCCAGTCTGTTTCCCACTTAGGACTTGCAGCTGCTGGATTTTATGGGCAATATCTCACGTGTTGGTACACTTCCCCATTCTGTGATGGGTGTCCCCACATCCTGGTGACAGTGCTTGGTGGGCAAAAGGTCTTCTTGCACTGCTGACAGGAGGGTGATCTGTTCTATAATGGCATCATCACATCCTGGTGACAACCACAGTGCTGGAAAGGGGAGGAGAGGGGGGGTGGGGCATGATCAACACACTGATGTATTGTTGTGTTTGTCTTAGAAAATGGTGTTGTTTCTGCTAACCATGTTCCCAGGCTCAGGAACAGGGTACCAGACACAGAAACAGAGGAACTCATTTTTCACCCAGACCAAAGTAAATTGCCACAGATTCCTGCAGGGACCAAAAGCATAAGTAAGTTGAAAAAAGGATCAAACACAGTGGTCCCTATATAATCTCTTTCAACTATTCAGCTAGTTCTTAAGCTATCAGTTTTCAGCAGGATAAATACAGAGGAATAGTATGTTTGCCATTTTTCTTATGGTCTCTCTGTAAGTTCCAGTTTTTGGCTACTCTTGGGAGTAGGATTGACAAAGTGAAAAGGAGTTTCTTAGGCTAGTGTTGCAGTTCCTGTACTGTCACAGTTATGCTGGTTATTTATTGGAAAGTGAAACAGTATTTAAACAAAAAAATCCCCACTTGTTCTGCTATTGCAAACATACCTGCTTAGCTGAGCTGTGCCTGGCTGCCTCTGAGGCTCTGCATGCAATTGGGAGGGTCCATGTAATATTGATGAGCCTGTGCATTGACTGAGATGTGGAACACAGGATTGCTGCTTGGTCTCTTTGACACCATGATCTACAGTGACTTCCTGGTGGATAAGACGGGAATCTGCTGTCGGAGTTTTGACTGCTCAGCTCCACACGCTTGCTTAAAAATAGAAATGTGGTAGCTAATACCTATTTGCATGCTGTTGGATGTATAGAATAACAAACTGACAATTATAGTGCTATTCAACACTAATGCTTGGAAATACCACCTCTGTTGAAGATGTCAATGTATTTAAACATTTTGCAAGTGTACAGTGTAAACTGCACATGCCTCTCTCTCTCACAGCCAGTAAGGTGTATAACTGTGCTGTTATGAAACTTGCATCAAAATCAGGATTCTTGGTATTCAGGAACTGTGGGTATGTGTGGAATATCCAAGAACTTTTACCTGTAGTTGCTTTGTGTTTGAGTTGCAATCAAATAAGGCACAGATGTTTTAGAATGATCTGATGTAATTTCAAGGAGATTTGCAGTAGCTGTCTGTAATATCTTTTACATCAGGATCGGTAATTATTTATGTGGTTTCATTATGCTAGAAGTTACTTTTGTTCAGCATCTTGTTTCCTAAACATTTTAATGTGTTTTCTTTGAAAATTATATCCTGCAGAGAAAGTAGCAAACAGTAAAGCAGGTGTAATGTGCTCTTCTAAGTGTTTGAAATTACCAGTGCTCACCATGTCCCAGATATCGTGGGAATTGAAGAAATTGCTGTTTCTAAAGTTACTAAGGCCAGTTACCCTCTGATTTAATGTGGAGAGAAGGAAAAGTGCTGGTACTAAAAAGGGCATTAAGATGTAAAATAGCATAGTGGGCTTCTGAGGGATGGTTTTCATGGCATATTTTTGCTCTTCTTTTGAGGCACTGAAAATATTGCTGTTTTAAACTGATACCGCCTCTGCTTTAAAAAGTTTTTTTTGGTTGTTTTTAATTAGAGCTTTTTCAAAATTACAGAAAAATGCTAGGTCTGAAGAGATATTTTTAAAAATAACATTATGTCTAAAACAGAACTGCCAAAGATTTTGGTTGCACAACTACAGAAGAGAGCCAAGAGAAAAGTGAGATGGCTCTTAATCTTTTTGATTTCCAGTAGGGTATTTTCCTTGGTGTGTCAGAGAGTGTCTAACCCAAGCAGTTCTCTGGGTCAGGCCACTTAAATCAATTCTGTTCAAGGGAGCTGAACGTCAGCAGGTTTTGCATCAGTCCCTGGGGGAGATAAAAGCTCAGAAATACTTAGTTGTTCAGTGTTGTCTTCTTTAGTGCTTTAAAGTCTGTATGCATATTATATGTAATGATATTTTTGTAGGATTTTGCTTAGTTTATGTATCTGAATAGCTTCTGTATTACTTTCATTCATACACATTCAGATTACTAGAGTTAAAGAAGTTTTCAACACAAATATAATTCATTTTCAGTTCTTACTAGTGTGGAGAAAATTTACATTTGTAGCAGTTTTGCAGTGGTAGATGTGAAAATTTTCATGACTGTCTTCCATGTTTTTCTTTATTTTAACTACATTTAATTAATTTAACTGTGGAAAGAAGAGATGGAAAGCTAGAATCAGATAAAGCCATATCTTTTTTCCCCCATATTTTGCCTAATTTATAGTAAGAGATTGATTATTTTGAGTGCAGGAATACATATGTTAGTGCCCAAACAAAATATTGGAAAATTCTGCTGTGTTTTGTCTGCATACCTTGTTTGTGTACAAAGACAATTTCGAGTGCATCTTTAAAACAGAGGCAGGTTTTTATACTAATCACAAACCTCTGCATTCATCCTGAAAAAATCAAAACACACGTCTCTCAAAGGGACCACAATGCACCTTAAACATCAAATGTTAAGACTCAGTGTCTGTGTAGACAGCCTGTATGGAGGTAGCACAGCAAAGAAGTGAACTTGAAGACTTTGAGCTGCGAGGTAATGCAAGCCCAAATTATGTACAATGGTTCCTATTCCTGTGTCCTCCCTCATCCTGGCCTGACTGTCATCCAATATCAGTGGCACACACAAGGAACATAGTTTCCCACTCTGTGGCCAGTTATTTCTTTGTTTCTTTCCACCATTGCTATGAAGTGCTTAGATAACTCATTACAAGAACAGTGAAACTGTCCAAATAGTAACTGAAAAATGGACTGTGTGAAATCAGCTGCCAGCCAAGCAGAATGTGAAACAAAGCAGATGAAACAATCATTTAGGAGCTGGACACCTGTTTTATCGTTCTGGATGTATACTTCAGGACAAGGCTGACTTTACCAAACACTTCACTGTGTGAAACAAGTACAGAACACTACAAGAAGGGAAACTACAGGTTGGAGACAGGGATAAATTCCCAGCTGTATTAGGAGAGGGAGCACAATCTATTTTGTCATTAATAGCTTTTAATGAGAAAATAATAAATTCTTATTCCATGTGCTCTCTGATATACAAAGCTCCCCAAAGCTCAGGATCTAAAGCAGGCACACATTTTGTGAAGCCACATCTGCCTCATGGCTGCCAGAGTGTGCTGCAGGACTGGCTGCCTGCTGCTAGTGCCTCACAACTCTTTTTATAGCCAGCATAGCCTTGAGATGGTAAGGAGCATGTTAGTGTGAGACAGTCTGTGAAGAGACAGAGAAATATGCAATCTGATCTGCATGTCTGGGCTTTGCACAGGCTGGAGAAGTGCCTCAGCAAACAAAGTATGAACTTCCAGCTCTGTGCAAGAAAGGTCGTGGTGAACTTGTTTTCTGAAGGAGCTATAACTAAGAGTTACCTGAGTGTCCAGGAGGGGGAAGGAAGGAAACATCTTGTGATCCTGAAAGATTTGAAGGTTGAATTGAGATAAAAGGGGAGGAGTGCTCAACTGCTTTACCTCTTGGCAGATCCATAGATTTCTTTTCCATGATCTCTATTAATTTATGTTGTCCCTGTCATTTATCTGTGCCATCATCAGTGATACGGCTCAAGAGATGGCCTGCAAAGCAGCACACTCTCTGTCCTGAACTCTGTGTGAATGCAGTCTTCAAGAGAAATCTTTGCAAATCCCACATCCCAACATCACAGGCCTGTGATGTTGAAAAAGGTCTTACCATCCTGTCTATTGAGTGTCTCTCATATCATGCTGTCACCACAGAAAAATATTGCCTGTATGTTAAAAACCTGGCTGAGCAGGGGTGGTCGTGGCCAGGTCCTGCTTATTCGCCAGCCTTATGAGGAGCAGCTGGGGAAACTATAGTTGTTCAGCCTGGAGAAAAGGAGGGGCAGGAGAGACCTTATCACGCTCTACAACTACCTGAAAGGAGGGTGTAGTCAGGTGGGGGTCGGTCTCTTCTCCCAAGTAACAACCAATAGGGCAAAAGGAAATGGTCTCAAGCTGCACCAGGGGAGTTTGGATACTGGAAAAATTTCTTTATAGAAGGAGTTGTCAAGCATTGGAGCAGGCTGCCCAGGGAAGTGCTTGGAGTCACCATCTCTGGAGGTACTTTTAAAAGACACATGAATGTGGCACTTAGGGTCATGGTTTAGTGGTGGACTTGGCAGTGCTGGGGTAACAAACAGTTGGACTCAATCACCAACCAAAATGCTTCTATGATTCCATGACCTGCAGCTGTGCATGGGCTGCTGCTCAGATCTGCTCCTGCTGCTCTTCTGAAGCTTGCACAGAGCCCACAGCTGAGCCCAAGCTTGGCTGGACCTGTGTAGTCTGGACATCAGACAGGAACTGGCTCAAGCAAAGCCTTTACCTATATTGCATTTTTGGGTTACATATGTCTTGGATGTCAGTTGTAAGTGTAAAGGGGGGATATTTCTTCCTTGCCTTGTAACCCTTACTGGTGATGAGGCTCTCTAAAAGGCAGATTAGTGTTGATTTTTACAAAATCTGATGAATATTGTATTGATAAAGTACTAAGCAACAGAAATGTGTGTATTAGTTGCACCAGGTCTGGGACAGAGCATGAACCCCCTCCATGTGTAACAGTAAAAAGACAATGTCACTGGAATTGTTGCATGGAAAGAAACATACCCGTCATAATTTAAAAGGAACCTAAAGTGAGAATGGGTGGAGGACCTGACAACTGACCTGATTAGAGAAGGCCTGACTATAATGAGGTGTGTTCCAGCAAATTACTAGCTTGTCCAACCTAAAAGAAGCTCATCTTATGGCTGAGTGATAAGAAGAAATACTCCTCTGTAATACTGCTTAAAGAACAGTTCCAGAAAATACAGCTATAAGCAAAGAATTTAAAAGCTGTATCAATATTATGTTCATATTAATGCTACAGATAAGGTAGAAGTAGGTATCAATAGAAATGCAAAGTCTGTTAAATATAAAGCGTGTTAAATGTAAAATACTGCAAGCCCTGGTTTATATTTTCATTTTTAATTTAGGTTTTCATTTTAGACTAGACTTCATTTTGGATTAAATTTTCTCAGCTCTCCAGATCCATCCACATTTTTGTTAGTAGTAAGTGTTTGGGAGGAATTGTCCCTCTTCTATTACAGGGGCAAAACTCTTCCTGCAATTTTCTTTTTTTTTTTTTTATCTTTCTAAGATTGCTTTTGTCAGGCAGCCATCATCTGACTTAAGCTCATTTTAGCATATAAAAATCCTTTACTTTTGACAGTTGTCAGTAGTACTGACAGAAATTTATTGAAATGGACACTTAATTTGAAATTCCTTGATTTCAGATGTCAATAGACTTGTGGAATAAACAGTTCCATTTGAAAAAATATTAGGTTGAGAAATTTTGGGATAAGAAGGGTTGCTGTCAGATTCTAGGTTTGCAGCATTTTTGAACATGTGGTTTTGATAATCTTTTTAAGATTAAAATTTTAAAATACCAAACCAAATGGTTCATTAATACAGTTTTAGACTAATGTATTTTATTAAAGAAGAACAAGAAGTGCAATAAAGCAGCTTTTTACAGTGATGACATCATAATGTGATCAGGGAAAAATATATGGCCAATATTTGAGGTCAGGATCATAAAGGAAAATATTTAATGAAATTGTCAGTAATAATCATCTCATGCTCAAACACAGTAACAGAAGGTTGTAAACTTTTAGATTATTAACTGCACTCATCTTGCTTTAGTAATGAAATACTCTTGACAAAAAAAAAAAAAAGAAATCTGAAACCTCTGAGGAAATCCTGACTCCGGACTGTGCTATTCAATGAGCAAACACTGCCATCACAATATGGTTGTTTTAAAAGGTAGGTATATTGGTTGTCATGCAGCTCTTTGGTGTACCTGGAATTCAGAGAAGGGCTAAGTGATTTCTGTGTGTAATTCTCCATGACAGTGAATTAGAGAAAATGCTTAACCCTGTCTCTCAGTCCTAAATATGATCAGTCTTGTGGGAGCATGTGCCCCTGCTGCCTTCACCACTGGTGTGGTGTTTAGGAAAACCAATCAATCTGGCAAAGTTTTACTTCGGTCATGGGGCAGATGATCCAAGTGCAAGCAAAAGGAGGCACTCAGCTCTTTGTACAGTGGGCACTACGTAATGACCAGCTGTCAACTGCCAGCCAGGCTGGTATCCAGCCAGGAAGCCTTGTGATTAGAAAATTGTTTCCTTATGAGACAAAGTTGTTCAAAATGTTGCTGTCCCCTCTGCTGAAAGATACGAGTGTTTGTGATCTGTTTCAGTGGAAAGGAAGATAAATCAGTTTAACACAGTTTATGAGAGCGCTGTGGTGAATTATCACTTCTCTGCAGCAGAGGCGCAACTCCTTTAAATCATTGCTTCTGCTTGATAGGGGAACATTTGACCATACCCTTATGCATGACATAGATTGCTGTTCTGAGAACTTGCTCTACAGACCTTTTGTAAATTTAAGCAAATGCATTAATTCTTGGTTTCTTTGGGGTGGAGAGAATCAGAATCTCATTTGCAGTTGCCCATCCTCCAAGGCTGTTTAGTGCTTCTTAAACCAGTGGGCATACTGAGTTCAGTGCCCCAAATTCTAACTCATATAATGTGTATCCCTGTAGAAGATTTGCTCAAATTAAAGTAGCTTAAATATTCATATGACCCAGCTTTTTAGACTAATTAAAGAGAAAGTAAATTAAAAAATATAATCAGATCCTTGCATGAAGTACTGGAAGAAAGCTTTGCAAAAATTCCCCTGAGAAGAAAAAGTCAAGAAAGGTTTTGCATATTGCTTTCCAGTCCCTTTAATCTTGAGAAAAAGTTCTTTTACTTATAGTGACAAAATTGTGCAAATTGTAACTAATTATCCTCTGATTAGTTTGCCTTTACTTAGCTTTTATGACGGGTAGGGAAGAGGAGATTTATCGTGGGTTGTGCTGTGCATTTTCTTTGCTTTGTCTCCTTTTCTAAGGGATGGGAAAAGATGTGGAGTGAGACCCTACAGTGAGTAAAAAGAAAAAAGATTTCCACGTGGCATAAAAAGTTTATAAAAAGTTATTTCTCTGTCTGTCTGACCATCTGTGGGTTGTTGGGACTGTCGTGAGTACAGAGCAGCAGAGTTCGTGAGTAGCTGGTAGTGGATGGTATGACACAACTTTCTTCTTCTGCCCTTCATATCCAAGCAAGTTAAATAGAGAAAGCAAAGCCATTAGTGATAATAATTTTATAATAAATAATAATAATAACGTCATAATATTTACCACTGTGTGTGGTAGATAAATTGTGCTACTCTAATTGTACAGACAGGAATAAGAATCAACCCTCTTTTGGGTTATTTGAGAATTATTACACCAATCCTACAGCCCTATCAGCCACAGCTCTATGTCTTTGCTGGAAGATGTTGGTGCTGAGGTGTCATTTTTGAGGCTGTAATGCCAAGACAATCCATATAATGTTTTCTATGTGTTTAAACACTGCACACTGTTATAAAACTCTCTGCTTTATATTTAAAAGATCTTTGTTAGCTAGAGGTGTACAATGATAAAATGATGAAGGGAAAAGCCAAGTCACTTTGACTTTAGTGCTCAAGTAGCTGCTCTCAGAAATTAATACATTAGCTATCACTTCCTGCACCTTCAAAGAACAGCACTTAAACTTTCCTGACATTTTTTCCAAACATCTTCCATAACTGCACATAACTTATAAACATCTAAACAAGTATGAGTCATCCTGTTTTTAAACCCAGTGACTCTTCTGCACTGAATAAACAGTGCTAGCTGAGAAAGGAAATCTCTCTTCAAAGAGAAGCTGAAAATGTTTTTAGATTTATGCTGTCATCCTCTACGTCAGCAAAGCCAAGCTTGCGTAAGTGTGCACTCTAGATGCATTTTATGTTCTCTGGTGTTTGCAACACACATACATGTAAACCAGTTGTAACAAAGATGTGTGTTCCTTGAATAAGTAGGGCTGGACTGAGCTCATTGTTTGATGTGGCGCTTTGGAAGGAGCTGGTGACTTTGCTGCACTCCCAGCTGGGACTTGTGGAAGAGACGATCTCCTGGCAGAGGAAGGGTAAGGAGGATGGTGCCACTGGTGGAAGGAAGCCAAAAGTTTGCAGATCTGCCTAATCCTGGCTGATGTAGTGTATCACTGAGCCCTCTGGACACGTGTGTTTGTCACTATAAGTGTTTGTTTGTGTTGCTGCAGTTGAGGTTGGTCAGTGCTGTGGTACTTGCATGGTGTCATTTTCCTACCTGGAAAAAGCATTGATGCCAGTTGTTCTTGAAGTTACAACTTTGCATGTAGAGCGTGTATTCATATCAGCTGCTCTTCAGTTTTGAAGTCACTGACAATAGGTGAGGAAACAAACTCCAAGAGCCTATTGCTGAACAGGGTGAGAAATGGAGTTCAGATCATTGTTCTTAAACATACTGCTCAGCCCAGCTGTGGTGCAAGGATTTTTCCGAGTGTTTGGTAACTTTTTATTAGCCAAGCCAGGTAGAGCCTGAGGTAGAGCCACTGATTTTGAACATGCTGTAATGTGTGTTGTAGCCTGCCAGCATATCTCTGATCCTCTGAACCTCTCTGTTAGCTTCAAAGCTCTTGGAAGGCCTTGCCTGTGTTGTCTGGTTGGATATGCCATGCCAAGTGGTGGTAGATCTGCCTCAACCTCTGATTTCTCTCCTGCAGCTGCTGTGGGGTGCTCCAGCCTTTGGGAAACTGTGTAGAAAGTTGTGCACTGTTGCAGCACACTTTGGGTGTAGGGACTTACTGCATCTAAAAGCATCCTGATTGATATCTAAAATGTGTTCCAGATTTATGTTCTGCAGTAAGTTTGGTTTTAGATTGTTAGATTTAGTTGTGTATGGGAAAGTTAAGGAGCAGGTATGTTCTTAAGACTTTTTTTGTGGGAGAAACTATTTGCAAATTTGTAAGAATGTAAATCACCCAACCATTGAAATCCTCTGGAGTTTGCTTTATTGCCAGATAAAGTAGCTCTAGTTCAATACCTGAACTCTTCCATTGCCAGTTTCAGACAGTTCTCTGGAGTGTTGTCACAGTTGCTTTCAGGCCTTTGGTAGCTCACATCAAATACTGTCAGAGTACAGCCTGACTGTATCAGATTTACTGGAAGATTAGGTTATTGCAGTAAAAGTGTCCCACAACTATTCTTTGTTTTATTTTCAATAAATATCATGAAGAATTTCAAAATCCCTTGATCTTCTCCAATACAAGTCGTGTATGCAGCTGTGTACATCAGGAGCTCAGATGGGCTTTGAACTCCACAAGAAGCCAGTGAAATAAACCTGTGAAAGAAGTACCCTGGGGAGCCTGGAGGTCTGTGGCCCATCCACCCTAGGATGTAAAGAGACTTGGGTACCTACAGCTCTGTGAGGCTTTTCCCTCCTCTTCTAGCTGAAGCTAGAAGCTGCAAGATGAAACTGCGATAGGGATGGGGGAAAAGAAGACCTGACTGGAAAAACTATTTGTTTTACAAGCAGTTTCTGAAACTTTACAATTTTCCTAAACGGATCTTGAGAAACAGATGGCCAAAGCCATCAACTACATTTGTCTAGAGTTCTTTTTCTGCTATTAATATGTATTAAACAATGTAGGTATAAAGAGATAAAGCTTACAAATAGCACCTTAAAGGAATGTTTTAATGATGGAATAAAAAATATGTAACGAATTTTATCAGTATCAATCTAAGAAGTTTAAAAGCTTTTAGAAAACTTATTTTCAGAAAAAAGATCTGCTCCTTCTTGTGTTAGATATCAATACAATAACCAATTCCAGATTCATTGATCCTTTCAGAGAAATTCACTAATCCAGACATAAGCAATTGGTTGCAGATTAATAGCCTTTCCTTTTTTTTGGGACTATTCCTGGAGTGTATTGGATGCTGAATTTTGGCCTTTCTTTTTTTTTTAAGCAATGTGGCCACTGCAAGTTTCCCCCACAGTTTCTTTAAATAATGAAGATCTACTTGTTTTTCTCATTTAAATATTTTTATTGTTTATAATAAGATCTTTCTATTGCATTGGTTTTGCTAAGGAAAATATTTTACATTGTTTAGAATGCTGCATGTCTTTTAAAATTACTCTCCATGCTTTGTATTTACACAGGCCTTTTTCCAAATACTTTAAATCCTTGGTCTGTTTCTTACACTTAGCAGTTGTATTTGGTGTCCCTGCCAAGGTTTTGCCAGAGGGGAGCTTTGGGATGGCCTCTGTGAGAAGCAGCTGGGGCTGCCCTGTGCTCAGCACAGCAGATCCCAGCCAGGCCTGCACGGGACCCACCCCAGGGCTCAGCTGAGCCCATCAGCCACCCTGGTGGCACCTCTGTGGAATCAGCCTGGGTAAGGGGCACTGATACAGAGAGAGGGAAAGCAGAGAAACTCCAGCCAGAGCAGAAGGAGGTGCTCCACAGCAGAGGACCTGTGGCATACAGATGAGCCCATGCTGGAGCAGGTGCTCTCCCAAAGGGCCCCTGACCCATGGAAGGCCTGTACTGGAGCAGAAGAAACTAATGAGATGGAAGGAGCAGAGGGAAAGAGTGGGGAGAAGAGGGTGACTGAGCAAAACTGCTATGGTCTGACCCTTCATCCTCTGGCCATCACCCAGGGGGCTGAGTTTAACCCACCATGATAACATGATGAGTGGAGACCAGGAAAGGACAAGGAAAGTAGTCTGGAATAAGCTTGTGGCAGGCAAGAGACAGGGGGTTTTTTTCCTCTTTAGTTTCTTTCCCAATGTATGGATCATTAATTAAATATTTATACTTAATGATAGTAAGTTAAATGTCCCCTAAGTGAGGCTGTTTTGCCTGCAGTAGTACTTGGTTAGTAATTTCCATCTTTATTTCTACCCATAGGTTATCTCATGCTCATTATTCCTGTTTTCTTTCATGTCCCATTGAGGACGGAGAGAGTGAGCAGCTAGGTGGGTGCTTGGCTGCCAGGTGGGATCAACCACCACAGCAATCTACATCTTTAAAGTTCTTCACACTTGTTTTCCCAGTATTTGTTACTCTCTGCTATTACAGAGAGTCAATTATCACTTGATGTTTCCACAGCGATCTTCCTTACACCTTCTAGAAACTCTGTAACGTCTGCAATTAAGATGCATTTCCTTGATAAATTTTTTTTTACTGTTTCCAAGTACATTAAACATAATCAAAATAATTTATTGATGCAACATACCAGCATGTGCCCCACCATAGCTTATATTTCAGACATTCAGGGAAAGAGAGACACCACCCAAAATTTTTTGTTTCCGGTGATGCTCCATTTGAAACCAACTTGCTCTCTTTTGCTCTTAAAAGAAAGGAAAAAGTGACACTGACTGAAAAGGGAAATGCCTAACTCAATTGTTACAGAATTAGATTTGTGCTGGCATTGTATGATTTTTTTTCTTTTAAATATAACTTCTGTCTTGACAAGGAATAGGCATAGACATGAGCCATCTTTTTCTGTTGAAAAGCAAAACTATGATTATTATTTTTCACAGTGATAAGATTTTGACCTCAAGCTACTTCTTTCTGCAGAGATAATTTGTCACCTTTAATTGCCAACAGTATCTGTGCAGGTAGCCATTTTTACTTGCTCAGAATTTATTTAAAGTTTGGGTCTAAATTTGATCCGTGCTCACAGTTAGACCTGTCTATGGTATGTGAATTGTGACAAGAAATCTAAAAGGATTTTGAAGGAGGGATGTTATTTTACAGTGATGACTTTCTCCTTGTGAAATGCAGTAAACTTAGGGTTCTTTCAGCCTCTCTTGCTCATCCCAGCAGATTCTTGTCAGGCCATGGGATCCAGACTGAAGACCACAGAAGAAACTTAGGAATTGCAGAAAGCAGGAAAGAGCTTTTCAGATTAAACAGTGCTCTAGTGTGGAATATTGCCATTTGCTGGATTCCCAGGAATGAAATAACAAGGAAACCAAGATATTACACTTATTTTTCTCTCACAGTAGCCATATGTTTCAAGTTACTGTTAAGCTGGTATGATACCTTTTGGAGGAATCCAGATGTATTTGTGGAGAATGGGAAATGCTGTTGGTGCAAAAGCAGCTAAATCTTGAAATGCAAAAATACCAGAATAGGTCTGTTTCTTGGACATTTTTATTGAGAGGGGTATTTGAATTTGACTCTCAATATATGAATGCTAGAGATTTAATAGAAACTGATAAAATTACGATTCTCATTTTTTTTTCTATCCAGTGTCTTTAAAAAATAGAAGATGAAGAGCTTTGTTCAGTTTTGAGAATATGCCCCATTGTGTGTTGCTTTTATTATGAATGGCTGAAATGGAGTCTTCTTTTGTGTGCCTGTTTGGAAATAGAAAATAGATCGTATTTTAATGCAGTCCACTTGCTTACTTCATATTAGATTTAGGAAGGTATATATATTCACTATTTTAGTCTTTAAAATGTTGCATTCTCAGAATTCCTTAAGAGAGGGAAAGGAGCTATAGAACAGTTTTCACTGAAGTCAAAATTACTGTGGCTTTGTTAAAATAGGATGTTTTCTCCTAGACTAATCACTTTACTGCAGTATTTGCTGTGTTTTCATTAGATCTGATGAAAATAATGCATATAGCAAAAAGCAAATCTCACACTTGTTTAAGAAAATGGGAAGTATTTGTTGTTAACTTCTAAAAAATAAGAAATTTTGGGTTTTCCAATAACTTCTGTTACTCCAGTGGCAAACTGTCAGTGAATGCAGTCTTTTCCACTGACTGGGAGGGCTGGGCAACAGTGGTTGAACATGTTCCTTCCCGGCACTTGTATGCCCAGGTGGCCAGGAAGGCCAATGGCATCCTGGCCTGGAGCAGCAGTAGTGTGGCCAGCAGGACCGGGGCAGGGATTGTCCCTCTGTACTGGGCACTGGTGAGGCCACTCCTCAAGTGCTGTGCTCAGTATTGGGTCACTTGTTTCAAAAAAAGGCATGGAAGTGCTAGAGCATGTCCAGGGAAGGGAAGGGAGCTGGTGAAGGCTCTGGAGCACAAGTCTGAGGAGGAGCAGCTGAGGGAGCTGGGGTTGTTAGCCTGAAGGAAAGGAGGCTGCGGGGGGGACCTTACTGATCTCTGCAACTCCCTGAGAGGAGGTTGTAGCCAGGTGGATGTTGGTCTCTTCTCCCAAGTTACAAGTGGTAAGATGAGCCTCCAGCTGTACCAGGGGAGTTTAGATCAGATATTAGGAAAAATTTCTTTATTGAAAAAGCTGTCAAACATTGGTAGAGGCTGCCCAGGGAAGAGGTGGAGTCAGCATCCCTGGAGGTATTTGAAAGACACGTAAATGTGGCAAAATAAAGCAGCCCTACAGTAGTGTAATTAAGCCATTTAGACTGTAGACAAAGACATTCCTTGTTCCTCTGTTGTTTTCTTAAGTCTTTTCCAACAGAGACATTTCGGTGAAGAGCCACTTCTCCCTCCGCTCCTGAATACAGCTGACATTTTTAAGTTTCTGCTTGGGTGCCACACTAACAGGCTGCCAGGTCCAGTTCTACTTTGTGTTACTGGTTCGTTTGGAATGAAGAAAATTGGGAGGCAAGCTGTCAAAATATGCCATGAAGAGAAGGGCTTTGCCATAGTAATGCAACAGAATGAGAAGAAAAACACCTCTGTCTACATATATTATTAATTCTAGCCCTTTCTTTTATCTGGACCTTCTCCAGTTATTTTTTTTAACTGTTTTGGTTCTGACATTATTGATACCCCACTTTCTCTGTGAAAGTGCATTCCCACAAGAGTCTTCTAAATTGTCACATAGAAAAGACATGTGACAAGTCCTGTAATGTCAGTCTGAGTCCTTCGTGCAGCCGATGCAGGCAGAATTCATCCGTGTCCACATGATGTTCTCTGACTGCTGATTATGCAACATTATGATGACATGGCATAAAAAGGTTCCTGCAGAGGGAACAGAGGTTCACAAAAAATTTCATCAGTTGAGAATTTTTTTCAAAAGCATTCCTAAAATAGCATTAGGACATTGTAAAACTGAAGTTCTTGCAAACTTTTTTTTGGCCATCTACTGAAAAAGGAAAATGGAAAGAAAAATAATGCAATAAAATAAATGAGACATAAGAATGGGAAGAACAAAGACAAAAGTTATGAAGAAATAAGACATAGGATATGTAGGAGAAATAAAATAGAGACTAAGGAAAGCGATAATGGATGGGTGCCAAAATGTAGTATTCTACTGAGGACCAGTACAATATTTGTGGTCACTTAAAACTTGTGCAAAATATCAAGAGCAACTTTAAAGTGAAGAAACACTGAAAAAAAATAGAGGAAAACGCAACTGCAAATATAAGATAGGATTAATTTCACATAACCTTACATGCAAGTGCACGTAGCTTCTGCTTGTGCTTGCAATGGAATATGGAAGCCTAACATTCCCTTGATGTAAAGTATTAACTGTTTTGAGAATTACAGAACCCATCAGGTAATCAACTACCTGACCTGGGGGAGTGCACAGGAGGGCACAGTGGGCCAGTCAGCCTACAGGAAAACCAAAGTTTGCCCACTGCATACAGACATGTCCTTACTATGCAAATGTTAGGTTTAAAAGTAGAATTGTGAAGTCTTTAGAGTTCTTCCAAATACTTAGGGATGCAATATACCTCGTGTTGCCATAGAATGGTCATATCACCCTCCACATAATACAAGGTGGTGAATAAATGAAAAAACTCCTCAGTTATTTAGATTTTTACTCAGCTAATATTTAAGTTTATCGCTCAGTTTGAAAGGCCAGTATTTTATTACTTATCTTTGTTTGCTTCTCTGCCATGTATAAGCAGCCTATATTTGGAGTTATAGACAGTTCTTTTAGCAAGATTCAATGACAGAGTGACAAAACCTTTATTTTAATTTTTCATTCCTTCCTATGGCCAAGCTTTATTTCTCTGGCATAGCTCTACCAGATACCAAGAAGTGAGCCTGATTCTCATTCTCCTCTCCAAGCAATATGGTGAATAAATAAAGGGATGTTACCCAGGACTCAGATAGGGTTTAAAATCTGGAATTCCATGAATTTGCCTGCAGTTATGTGTCAGTCTCATATTCCTGGCAGAATGGAGTAGTGAGGTTGCAATGGACATTTCTGTCTGGCTGCACAGCCTAGGCTTGAACAGAGCAGGTCATGGCAGCAGGGAAGATGTGCCACAATCTCTGCTGGCACCTGCTGTTTTTTTGTGTGCCTACAGAAATGCAAGCCTCAGTTCCAGCCTCATGAGTGCAGTGCTGCATCAGGAAAATGGTTCTGCTTCTTTTTACACTGGTACAAGAATTTAGCCTTAATGTAGGTTGTGTCAAAATAGATTGTGTCCTGAGCTGAGGGACACCGATCTTCATATTGTCATCCTTTACTTGCACCAAAGGAGTCCCTAGTGAGTTCACTAGCACATTTCTGGTTTTGTTCTTTTCTTTTTTTGCCCCATCAGGACCTTAGTTTCTGGATTTTCCTAGCCCCTTTCTTTGTTGGTGCAACTCGGTGTTTCTTAAAGATCTTGTTTTGGATGGGAGAGTGCTGCTGTAGCTTATGACTAATTATTTTACCATCATCTTTAGAAAAAAGAAATAAAATGTTGATATTAAAAATAGTGATGCTTTGTTTTCATTCTTGTATTTTTCCTTTGCTTTAAGGGTTTGGAAAATATATCAGCAGAGGTGCATCACAATGTATACTTAGGCCTTACCCACAAAGCTTGACTTAGGCCAGTCAAGCTTTGCTCATCTAGGATACCTGTCCTGCAAAGGATGCACATGTACTGAAGATGCAAAGACAAAAACTATATATAAATAACAGATGTATGTCCACCATCATAGATAGAAGGAACGCATATATTTTTGTGGTATCCCTGTCCATTCAAAGGAGTGAAAGAGGAGCTGCATGGCATTTACTCTCTTCCCAGAGACTTTTGAGGATGCAGTGTTAGCAGGGTATCACTCCTGCCTCTCCTCATGAGCAGTGGTGCAAGCTCCACAGTTTTGATGGTACCTGAATTCTCCTCCATATTGCCAGGCATGTTCCCCTCTTGGCTGATTCCTACTTGCTCTTTCTGAGGTGGGTGTTCTGCAGAGCTGAGGGTGGGGGTACAGATAACAGCTCCTCTGGTGTCCACAGATACCACTTACAATTAACAAAGTGGGGAGTTGAGGTGAAGCAATGAGCACTGGGAGTGAAATGCATCTCTGATGAAGGGATCAGCTTGGATCACACTGTGGGTACTTCCTCTCTGTGTCCATTGAGTGGACAGGCTCGAGGCTTGGGTATGCCATGATATCATTCAGCTGTGGGTGGTTTCCATGACATGAACCTATAGAGGACACTCTAAGGAGCTGGTGGTGTTTTGGGAAGCTGTGGGTCAAATATGAAGCTGTGACAGTGGGAAAAGAGAAGGTTAAAGAACAGTGGCAGGAACTACAAGCTTGGTGAAAATGGCTGTGCAGAGATTCTGGGACCTTCTCATTACCAGTGATTTACTATTAAAATAGACTTGTCACAGCCCAGCTTTGCTGAAAATATGGCTTGTTGGGGAGTGAGGAGGGGTATGGTCTTCCAAGGAAAGCTCAGGAACTGTGTGTCCATGTACCACATTGCCAGCCTCTGTCTCTGCATCCTGAACTCATAGCTCAGTTTGTCTTAATTACACAGACCACACATTCCATGTCAATGAGTCCTTATTTAATGGCACAGATTTGTGGCAAAACCCCAAATTAGTTGGGGCCATTAGGTTTCAGTCAGAGAAAAGACAGTGGATTTTGTAATTGTGGGTGTCACTTTCCAGAACTGCTCAGTGTTCCAGTTAGCTGTCTCCACCTTGCGTGGTTGGTGGCTTTGTTTTGTCTTTAGTTTTTTCTCTTTGTATTTGATGGTGAATATGACCATGGAAGATGTCATAGATGTGCAGTGCAGGGAGGTTTGGCACAGGAGCCCTCCTGCATTCTGACTGGTTTATTACTGATTTTCAGTTTATTATTGATTTTCCACTCACAGGTGGAGTTGTTAGCAACTGTGTGGTAAAGATGGAGGCAAAGGCATTTACTCTGCGGACAAAACCAAACTCAAATCCATGAGTTTGGAGGTTAATACTGAATTATCATTTTGGATGCTGAAATTAAACTCTTCATTCAATGCAAAAAAAAAAATATTACTTAGTTTTGGTTCTGAGCAAATGCACTAGTTTCAATAGGTGTTTCTGGCTGTTCAGTGCTTTTGAACACAGGATGTTCCTCTAAATAGGAGTAGTGCAATTCATGGCCTGAAATAGTAATTCCATTCTACCGCTCAGCATCTGATTGCATTGCCTTTCAAAGCAGAGAAAACTGCTGAAGAGAAAGATTTCTGCTGCAGAGGACAGAACAGGGAGACAACTTGTACTTTTTCAGTGGTCTGAATCTAAATGTTCTTCCTGAATACACAGGAAACATGTCAATGTAAATACTGAGAAAGAAATACCATACTTCACTGTTTATCTACTGAGGTTGGAAAATACCAACTGAGCTGATACACTTGATGAAGCTTTGCCTTCCAAAGCAGTGTAGGTACATGTATACACTCATTTTCCTGAAAGGTTGATGCTAAAACTGTTGCTACAACAGATTAACTGTAGTATGTATGCCATGAATATCACAGTAGGTATTTTTTTCTCTTATTTGCGTTTCTTAGCCTTTAAATGCTATCTAGTTTCCTAGCACACAAGTTCTTGAAGTTGGAAGATCTGGAATTGAGCACAGTGGGTTCACTGCATGTTTCAAAGAAAGGTGTTCCACCCACTTGGTGAAGATGTGGAGGGTTAGTGGCAAGCATGGAGAAGTAAACCTGTAGCTTTTCAGCTGGGAGGATTCTGACCAGTGATGCAGTAAGTTCCTCTGTGGGAAGCTGAGTTTAGGCACTGCCTAAATTACTGGAGAGATGTCATTGCCATATCAGTTTTCTGGTGTGTCTGCATTCATCAATAGTTTTTACAGAGAATGGGCATTCTTCTGCTCCACATTTCTAGACATTTATTTCTGCCCAAGTGTATTCTTTCATTTATGGCCATGTGCCTTAGTGCTTGTACCTCTCCACCTTTTACATTATGAAGGAACAAGAGAAATTGCAGTGGAACCTTTCTGCTAGAGAGAGTACCATGCAATGTAGGGCTGGGTCTGCAAGCAGTACTGTACATAGAGCTTCTTAGAAAATTCCAATCTGAAAATATTGCAGCATGAGTGGTCTAATCTTTTCTTCTTTTTTATTTTTTTAATAGCTAGTTCTTATTTGGGTACCTTTTTTAAGTCCTTTATGTAATACAGAGAAGGATGTTAGCAAACCACTTAATTTAGGAAATGAGCCTTTCTAATTATATGCTTCCGTTTCATAAATTTCAAGATGAAGAAATTTGATCTGACAGTTTACAAGGTGGAAGTGAGGAAGAACAATGGACAGGGCCTGTCTCAGTTACAAGGCTGTCCATGTATTCTCCTTGAAAGGACAGGAAGAAAGAAACCATTGCAGTAAAACAAAACTGCATTAATAATGTTTTATAATAGCATAGATGTTAACACCATAGGCTACATAATGTGATTTGGTTTGTTTTGAAGGTGATCTTAATGATCAGTGCTCCTTCAATAAAGGCAAATGGTGAAACCTGAGGTCATTGTTGATATCAGTTCCTAAATTTGCATTCAACCTTTTAAAAGTGTTGAAATACAATATATGTCCCTTAGATGCCATTTCTAGAAGGAAAATTTAGACTAGGACTCAGCATGTTCCCAACTGAAACCTTTATTTCAAGATGCAACTAAGAGACCAAAACAATTAAAATAATCATAAGTTATGATTTTACTGTATATTTTACTGTTATAGCCTTTGGAACATCAATTTTATTACAGGAGCTGGGAATCAGATAGAAAAATAAATGCCTTTTTATTTTTTTATGAAGGTTTGTTTTAAAAGACGCTTGTCACAAGGACGGCTCACTGTTACATGATGTTAAATGTAACGGGTTTAGGTGTTGTCAATGATACATCATTTTATGGGGAAAATAACTAAGTTGGTTCTTACTTTTATATTCATTCTTCCTGTAAATGACAGCTAAATGGGAATAAATTGCCTGTCTTTTCTTTTTCCAATTGTTACTTTTAGCCACCTGCTTTCTGAACTTTGGAGATGCTTGCTAACAGCCCTGGCATTGCTTTGGTTCCCTGCTCTATTTATAGTTAATGTCAATGCAAGAAGTTGTTTATATCTCAAACTGATTTTCTTCTGGAAAATTAGGGATATATTCCTCCTTTCAGAGATGACCTTCAGTGTCTCTATCCTTCCTATGATCAGAAAAACAGACATATTGCAGTTCCCCAATTTCCGTCAGGATTACAACCCTTTTCTTCTCTAAAACTGCACAGTATGCAGTTTTATTGGGGTTTTCATGGGGTTTATTAGGCATAAACCTTTTGCAAGGTTTCTTTAAAACTGCAGGTTCACAAGCCTGTTATCCCTGATAAAATGTTGTGGTTTGCTATCTTCTCACATCTCATGTGTCAGGATGGCTCTAAGAACTAGCTAGTACACTCAACAACTGCTAGTGAAAATGAAGAGCATGAAAAATAAAATGTGACTTGTAGAAAAGCTGGAGAATTCCTATTTATATGATTGCCCTGGATGAGTCACTGAAGTAGAAGTGAGATTGCTTGTGATGAGGGAAGGTAACTGCCTCCAAGGGTTTTCATTTCAGTCTGTCCCTGGTATGTTTGGTGGGAGGGACAGAAGATGGGATGAGAGGTAGGGAAAAGCAGTTAATTAAGGCTTTCCTTTTCCACAGAGTATCTAGGGGTAAAAAACCCAAATGCTTGATGTGGTTCCTTGATAAGCCTGACAGTTTTGATGAAGGGCTTTGTCATTGATAACATGGCCTCTTTGGCAGTCTTGAGTCACAGGATGAAAGGAATAGAGACTTGCACCTGGAGAAGGAAATGTTCAACCTTCTCTTTTATTCATTTCAGAGCTGAATTGCATTTTAAATCATGGCACTGATTAAGCAGTTGAATTAAACTCCTGAGTGAAGCAGTTGTGAAGGCACCAATAACTCTGGAGTGACAAGAGATAAACTCTCATTATGACAGACAGGCCCTGACCTGAGAAAAGCTGACGTCAGTGTCATGGCAAGTGGTTGCTTAGAAAGCCACTTAGAAGATAAATTGCTTTTGCTGAGCATTCCTGGTATTAGAGGAACACCATGGAGAAATGATTTTTGAATTCTGCTGTCATTTCTTAATGCAGGTCTTGTTTTGCTGAGTATAGGAATATTTTAAAACAGATTTTCTTTTAGGTATATGGTATCTGAAAGTGTCCACAGTTTCTTAAGTGGGTTTTTTGCTTTAAGACTGCTGGCAGAATCCTGACAAAGGTGCTTCCAGCTTCATGCTTTGGTATTAAGACTCTCTTATTTTCTCATAAGCAGGCTAATAAGTAAAACGATTCCGGTTGGCTTATAAAGACACATGCACATGATAACATTAACAAGGGGGATACCTTTTGTTTTAAAGCCATTTGTAAGGAAGAAAACAACAGGAGCAAAAAAGCCCACAAACAGGCCATGATCATACAAGATGCTATATGCAGGAAGGTGTCTGTGTTTGCCTCTTTGGGGCTCTGGAGAGCCTGGAGTATGCCTGTGCTGAGGGGCTTGCATTGCCTCTCAGGAGAAGAAATAAAAAAAAGGGAGTCAGGAAAGAAAGAGGAGAGGGGAGGAACTGAGGCTGCAGAAGATGTGGAACACTCAGAATGGACCTGTGGCGTGGGAAAGCAGTGTGCTAGAGCAAGAGGGAGAGAACTTGAAATGACAAGGCAGGGACGACCCTTCTCTTTTGGCCACACCTTTTTGTGATAGAGCCCTGCCTTCCTGAGTGAAGGCCTCTGTCAGGGGGTGGTCATTTCAAACTGCTGCCCAAATAAAGGCCTAAGAAACAAAAAGGAAGTGATTTCTTATCAGAGTGATGTGCACAGCTAGTTTAAATAGATTTTGAGCTATTATTTGTATTCGTAATTGAAGTGCACTGGTTACTGTATCTGCCATAGTTTCCTGACATTTTTGCTCTTGGAAGCTTTCCAAAATCTGATTGCTTATATTATTCCTCCATCCATTTTTCCTTCTTAAAAAAAAAAAAAGAAAAAAAAAGAAAAAAACCTCCTGCAGAGAGGAGTCCATGTAAATATAGTTACTGAAGTGGCTTAGCTCAGTTCTATGAATTTTCTTATCTGCATTCTTCTTATGTGTTCCTTTAGTTCTGAAATCATGGAGGAAGTAGAGCAATATGAATGGAGAAGTAATAGAGGAAAACAAGGAGGTTAAGATGGGGGGATCATCAGAGCAGTGCTGTTTGCTTGATGGAAGCATGAGGAGGAATCAGAAGAGAGCTAAGCATGGGAAGCAGGAGGCTTGCTGTGGTTTTAGTGGGTTATCCAGAAGAAAGACAGCACTTACTGTCTGCTGAGCCTACACATCCTGAATCATGGGCCATTTGTATGGACGTGAAGATACGGAGATGTAAAACTCTGTAGTGAGTTAATGTTGTCTTTGTTTGGAAATTTTTTAGACATTTAGTGACAGGATGAAGTGAAAAAGGCAGTAAATGGCAAGAAAGTTGTTCTTGCAATTTTGGCATTTCTGACAAAACCTGGAAACCGCAACTTGGATTTTCATCTTTGTCATCCCCAGTGAAACACAGTTTTATCAATGACTCTTTCTGAGTGGTGATGAGTGACTAAATAATCTGTTCTTCCGTGTGAGTGGTGAACTGAAGCACTGATGAATAAACAAGAATGTTAACTGTAAGAAGGTAGCAATAAAGTGCTTCCTGTCAGTCTCTTTTCAGAAGCCTTAAGATGCAAATGGGGGAATGAGTCTCAAAGAACATTCAATCCAGCTCCACTAACGAGGAGTGAACAAAATGAGAGGAGGAAGGCAAATGTTCTTTGGACCAACATGGCTGTCTACAAATCTAGCCTCAAATACCTACCGCCAGTAAAAAGTTTAAAATCCTAATATTTGACTGACGACATCATTCACAGTACAGTTGAGAACTTCATCTTAAAGCTTTGAAAATGCCTTCCCTGAAAACCTGGGCAGTGTTTTTTGTGGAAGAAGCAGCCCCACAGGCTTATGAGGGGTTGTGTGATACATACTGAATGCATGCATGCATGCAAAAGTATGTCTTGGCATAAAATTGATTTGTGTCATCTCATTCCCTGCAGTCATTCCAAAAGACACTGAATTTGCTTTGTAATGACTTGAAGATCTCAATTATATTTAATTGCTACATGAAAGGCAGTTTGGCAGAAAGGTACAGTGAATGTATGGGTACTATAAAATGCAAAGGCATTTGGGGTAAAAAGAAGGAAGTAAAGAAAGAAATAATCAGATGGCACTGGGAGCTATTTGGGAATACTGATTTTGGGCTTTTGGTTAGATCTTTCCTAGGTATTGTAACTACAGAACTTGATTAAGAAGTTCTGAAGCCTTTTCCTTTTTTTTTTTTTTTTTTTTTTTTTGTTTTTTCTCATTAATCTCTGCTAGGAGCTGCATTTTACAGAAATCTGTACCGGTGCTGTAGTAGATTTAAGAGATCAGAGTTACAGTGAAGGAAACCCACAGAAGCACTGATTTGCTGCAGTACAATATTCTCTTACAGCCCTGCTGCATTTTTCCAGTCATTAAAATTCTGCTGCTGCTGTTTGAGTGGGGAGAAATCCTGAAATGGCTGAACAAATGCAGTGAACATTTCATTATCTTTATGCTTCTAAAAGATATTCAGTATAATTCTGGGAGTAAAAAGTGTTCTTGTGAAAGCAAGTTTAGCAGATGCCAGGTTCAGCTGGCAGCTGTCCTGATCATGCAAATTTTATTGGTAAAATAAACTGCTCTTTGTTTCCTGTAGGAAGCATTGTGCAGGTAGGGCAGGTTTGTGGTTTGCCAGCTGGCTGTGCTCAAGAGTCAGCCTTGATTTTATAACAGGCCAGCTGATCAAAATGCTTGTAGTTTGCTGATGCTGATGATTGAGTAAGAGTTTTAACTTCTGGGCGTTCTCCTCAGTGCAGAGTTTTCCTTTGCTGGGTGTGGGCAGTGGTGCCTTTTGTCTCCATGGGCTTGAGCAGCTCTCACCTTTGCTCCCAGGACTAGATCCAGATGTAGTTCTGTGCCTACAAATATGCAGACCTTGCTCTGGTGGGCATCTTCAGTAGCTGCTTTCTGGATGAGCAGGAACATGATTCTAATTTGGTGCTCATTCAGTGAATTCTCTTTTCAGGTGCTTTGGGCGTATTTTGGATGGGCTCCTTTTGATCCATTATACCCCTTTTACAGAAAATGTCTTCTTTTGCTTTCCTTCTCTAAAAGCTTACTCCACTTGTAAAGAATGAATCAAATGAGAATTACCAAATTTTTTTTTCCTGGTGACCTATGTTTGAATGAATAAAAAGTGAGAGTGATCACTGTGAATATTAAAAAAAATCAATTTCTGTGGATTGTAGAGATTCTTTTATGGTTCCTGAGCCAGTATCATTGTCTCTTGTTTTTTCTTGCTAAGACAACTGGAAAATAAATGAGGTCGGTTGACTTTTCCTAATCTGCCTCCAATCAAAGATAGCTTTAAATCCTTTTGATGGGGCCATTTTCCCTTAGAAAAGTGCAGACTGATCCAAGTAGGGCTGTGTTGTGTTTCCAGGCTGAAAAAGCATATGCTCTCCCAGAAAAGTATGCAAGGATTGTTTGTCTTATGTCAATTAAGCTCCATGTTCTAAGCTGCTACTATGTTACCTATTTACTATTTAGCATAAGCAGAATCAAAAGGATGCCATCAAAGTAATTTGTCTTTTTGCTTCCTCATAACAGTATTTTGAAATTATCTGTAATTATTCTGTTCCTTCTCTGCTCTGCCTGTCCTTCCAGTTTCCTCCCACACTCCCTTTTTCTTCAAAGTTTTATTGCTCTTTTTATTTTAAAGTATACATATATACGTATATATTATGGGATGGAGATTTTGATTCCTGAAGAGTTTTTTTTTTTCTTTTCACATCTTGCAATTGATTTTCACAGAGTGGGATTTAAAATGTCACTGGCCCTATCAGCTTTTCACCAAGTTATGTAACTTCTTGATTTCTCAGCACTTTGTAAAGATGAAATGCAGTAGCTGCAGCACAGATGAATATGCCAGTTCTCATCCATAACATGCTGTATCTACCCTTTCTCCACTTGTATGTTCCATGTGCTATTAGTTTATAGAAGCAAATGACTAATTTCTACCATATTAACATTAAAAGCTTTATATTCTCAGAATATACATACTTTAATGATTTACTAGATTTCAAGCCATTTTTTCCCTGCAGTATATACTGCAGAATAAATGTAATTGAAGGTCAAGGAACTTTGTATTTTGTTCACATAAATTATGAGTACAACAATGTTCTAAATATATATCTTCTGGGCACCCAATTATCTTGGAAAAGCTCTGGGACTGGATCAGCAGGAGGTCACTGTAACGATCAGTACTAAGAAAGATATTGGACTGGATTTCTGTCTGATTTTAGGTATCTGCAGATGAATCTTTGTGGTTGCTTTAAAATATTTCTATAAAAATACAAACCTGGCATTAATCTTACAGCTAGACTGAGTCTGTTAATTCTGGAGTTAGTTTACCAAAACTGTGCATTTTTCTAGTGGGAATTATTATTTTAGACAAAATTTGGGAAGCATAAGAATTTCCCAATCCAAAGCTTGACTTTTTCTGGGTTTTGACTTTGTTGGAGAGTTGGGGGTTTTGTGCCTAAACTATTATGAAAGTGGAAATCTTGACTGCATGAAACGCTGGGGATTTGGAGGTCTGTGCTGAAGCAGCTAGGCTTGAGTATTTATGCTGCCAAGGTTTCAAGGAGAGGACCCTGCCTTGTACATGCAGCTGGAGCAGAGCCATCCATCCGGTACAGCAGGCAGGAGCAGGATTGTCAGTGAGGGCAGGTACCAAACAGTGCCTCCATCCACTCTGGATGGGCAGGAGAGTGAGCAATTCTACTGCCTTTTCCCTTTTCTATTCCTTTGAGTTTTGTGTAAAGACTTACACAGCTTTTAATATGTGCGTTCTGCCACTAATGTGATAAGAAGTTACCCACAAGTTTACTGGGATCTGAACTAAGTCTATATATATACAGAGGGCTATTGAACAGCATGAAGAGTATGGATTCCAATCTCTTATTTTTATTTTCTGTTGTTTTATGTTCCTAAGTTCTTCCTATTTCTCACATTTTTCACACGTGAGGTGAAAGAGGTTTTACCTTTCTATGCCTAAGAGCAATTAGCAAAGCTTAGCCATAATATTTTGATTTCCTAATAGTTCCTTTTCATAGAAGATTAACCAAGGAAAAAACTACACATTGTGAGATTAGTTAAATACATCTTGAAATACTGCCAATACTTCCTGAAAAGGAAATGTGATTTACTGATTCTCACTTACCATTTAGATGAAAAGCATCTGATTTATCTAACAGGACTTCTAAAATCTTGACAGTTTTATTGCATGCATCTAAATGCAGCTTCCATGTTTTAGCTTGTATGCTGTTTCCTTACAAATTCTGGTCAGGTGGTTGTTTAACAGTTCTGACTTGGAGCTGAGCTCTAGTTAGGAAGCTAAATGCACAAATGTTTCCAAACTCACTTGCCTCATTTAACATGCTGTGGCCTCATTTGTCTTCTGGGCTCTGGTTTTGATCCTTTGAAACTGTTTAAATCCATCCTTGGCTTCTTTTTTTCATACTGTGAGACACTAGCTCCTCGTGTCCTGTACTTTTCTCTGTTCAGCTATCTGTTGAGGCTTATGTTTGATCATGGGGATCCTAACCTGGCAAAGTCAGCCAGGTTAGGATCAGCCTTGAGGTGGTCTTTATTCTGGACTAGGGGGAAAAAAAGTCTCACTGTGCTTTGATAAACCTCAGTATAGTGCTTTTTGATTGGACTCTTCTTTCATTAATGTCATTTACTATACCTATAGATTGCCAGTGCCTTGCAGTGGGTGTAGCTGCAGTGCTTGTTCTGCTCTCTGGACTTACTGATTTAAAAATTATAGTAAAAAGCACTGCAGGGCAGCTGTGTTATGCAATCTCTTGTTTCTTTGCTTGTCCAACTCTATTTTGTATCATTGTGAGCAGAAAAAAAAAATGGGAAAAGATTGTTGCTTGTCACAGGCATAAATCTAAATGGTGGTTCAAGGGAAAGGTCATCCATGTCTGCTGGTGAGGACATGTCTTTGCTTCAGAATGAAACTGAATTATGGTTTTGGACTGTCTTCGTGGATCCCAGTGTGTGCTGCCTGTGAGTCCCACCTGCAAAGGGAAAAGGCATGAGCAGTGGTGAGGCCCTTCACGGCATACATGAGCTGCAGCCTGGGCAGCAGCTATTGCTGCCTCTACAGAAGTGGACTTGGCTGCCTGGGAGTGCTGCTTGTTTCCCCTCCCTTCCTCTTCTTCCTTTCTCTGCCCCCGTGTCTTCCCCATCTGCAGCTGAAAGGTTGAGAAGATCTCCAATCTGTGGATAAAGCTCGGCCATCTCATTTTAACCCATTGCAATGTCACTGCAGGGTTTGTGAGAACTGCCCTTCTGGGTGTCTACTCTCAGCTTACTGCTGGGAGCATGTTCCTTCCTGCTTGATCCACCAAGATTGTGGTGGTAACTGTTCCTAAATGTCAAGCAGCTCCTCTGTGAATCTCTGGGAAGGAAAGAATAAAACACTCGTGCTTGCTGCAATGTGCAGACCCGGGAGCTGTGGTCCCAAAAATCCTCCCCATGCTCCTGACAGAGAGTGCTGTTACTGAAGACACAACAGCTCAAACACTGCTGACCCAAGGGAGTTCATAGAAGCACAGGAGCACAGATGCAAGATGTGTCCTGGAAAAAAAAAAAAAAGGGAAAAGCGGAGAGGGATCATTTTGCTTTGGTGTTGCGCTGAAATGTTTTGCTTTCCAAGATCTGTGCCTCAAGGCAAGGATCTGAACAGGCTTGTATCATCCTGGGCACTTTCTTGCCTCTCAGGCATCAACTCCATCATGTTTATTAATGCAATTTCTTACAAGGCTTCTAAATGCTCTGCAACATAATCAGTGTTTTAATATTTAAGTGTTTTTATGGTGTAGTGGGTTGGTAGGTGACTCCACAGAAGGATGCAAGCTGTCTGCTCTTGAACATCAGCATGTGCATGTTTCTACTGAGCTGGGTGGTCTTTGGCAAGCTGTGACCTGCCTCCACAGCTGGTTCAAGAAATATGGTTCTGCCATGTAGGATGCTGAAAAGAGCCCAGGTACCTTGACTCCTGCAAGTCAGATCTTTCTTTTTACTGTTGACGTTAAAATTGACAGCTAGAGATTTACGGTGCACATGTAAAATAAGGTTGGGTGGTATCTCTCAATAAGCCATGGGGTGCATCAATGGTCACCTCCTTCCCAGGATGGAGACAGCTAAACTGCATCTATTCATGGTCTCAGCATCAGGCAGGGACCTAAGGATGCCGTGGAATCAGTACCCCTGTCAGGAGGCTGGGAGAGACTCAGGAATACAAAATTGGTTTATTAAAGACTGAGCAGTAACACACTTCATTGTGCTGCTCTCTATTTTAATTTAATCGACTGGCAACATTTGTCAGAAGAAAGTTCAGCTTCTGCAAAACTGCTGACAAATTTGATAACTGCAGTACATTATGTCAAGTTGGGTTTATTAAACACACAAATTAAAAATGAAGCTTTTGGTCTGTAGATAACAAAATGAACTTTATAACTTATAAAATGAGAGAGTACCTTCCTATCTTAGGCAATAGCCTTTCCTAATGTTAAACAATTACTCTGTGGTATAGAAACAAGGTATAGATTTTTTTCAGGAAAGACTGAAAAATATCTTTTGATGCTTAAAGGTAAAAAGAATAGATTTTTAAAAAATAAACTTTTTAAAGTGTATATATTTACATATTGATATAAATCTGAATTATGTAAGTACTGGAGGACATATTTATTTTTTATGTGACAGCTGTAAGTGGAATGCCCACCCTGCCTGCTTGAAGTTCAGGCCAGAGGGACACCTGTGCCATTGCCAGCAGCCCACAGCCCTATCACTGTGCACAGCCATGGCCTCCCAGCAGGAGATCTGGTGGTGACATTTTCTGTAGTCTAGAAGTGCCTTATTTTCAGTAAATGGGAAGAGTCCAAATGTATCGTGGCACAGTAAAATATCTGCTAGCTATATCTTCAGTGGCTTCTGGCAGCCAGGGATATGCTCTGATCATTGCATATGCAATGCAAGCACATGTCTATGCTTGCTTGAGCCACTTCATTCTCTCTTGGGGATGCTCATGCCCTGGTTCCCTCTCCTGCAGCTTCTGTGTCTCCTGTGGCTCCTGCTGCTTGGTGCAGCAGAGCTTCCCCTGGTGCACAGTCCCTTCTGCAGCCAAGGGGGTGTATCATCATCACTGTGGGCTGTGCCTGGAGGGTGAAGACATAAAGAAATATCTTTACCACCTTTACACTCTTGTGAACACAAAAAGTTGTTGAAAATGTTCCTCCTAGTCCCACAAAATGGAGAAACAAAATAGTTGTGTGGGTTTTCCATTTGTTTTTGAAAAAGTAAGAACTATTTCACAACCTATCTGTTCCGAAATATGTTTCTCCTTTATATATAGACTCTCAGTACAACCTGTCAAGGTTGTACTTATCAAGGGGCATTGCTTACTTCTTATGATGACAAGAAATGAAAACATATATGCTCAAGATAGCATTTTTTGATAGGTGCAATTAAAAGACTTCTCATTTTCTATTTGTGTCTGGTGGGACCTTACCAGGGCTCCGGATCTCTATCTGCTGTGCAGCTGCTGTGCCTGAATGAACAGAGAGTATGGGCTGGCATCCCCACTCAGCCCTCTGGACCATTCTGGAGGAAATGCCAGTAGCTGCTTGGCCATGTTAAAGACCCTGGGTGAAAAGAGAAAGCTGGCTGTAGTTAGAGCTCAATGCTTAGAGCAGGAGGATCTCCTGACAGAAGGGTAGGAGGATAATACTGTCTTTTTTAAGTCTAAAATATTCCTGTGTCTTTGAAGATCTTTATCTCCCATCTAGTATAGGCTAACCTGATTTATGAATAAGAAGGACCAAAAGAACAAGACAAGAATTTTTTTAAACCTGTATGGCTGGTACCCAGTGAAACTCCCTCAAGAAAACAGAGCTTGAATTAATATGTTTTCAATGGAGGATGTGGCATATAGATCAAATATTCAAAAAAACCAACCAATATAAAGCTCATTTTATACTGTCTAGGTTTTCTGCATGTTTCACTAAAATGCTAAAATGATACTTATTATTCAAAATACTTGAATTATGCATAAGTTGGAAGGCAAAAATTCAATTCTGCTTTGGCAATGATGATAAAAGATTTCTCATTTTGCCTAGTCTCTAACTTGCCTTTGACAAGTTAAGTTCCTCCACAGAGATCTATCTGATATAATTATATCCTGCAGAACACTGTTTATGTTCCAGAGAACCAGTTTATGTTCCTAGTGAGGAGAAATGCTAGATGTTTTAGCCTCCTCAAAGAGACTTTGCCCAAAGGGCACTTCAACCTCAGCACGAGGGTAGATCTTGCGGCCCAAGAAAGAGGATGTTCCATTTGGAAAGAAGCACGAGCAGAGTTAGAATGAATTCTTGTGAGATTTGTGCTTCTGCTGCCCTGGACAGACTCCTCTCCTCAGCCGCATGATTTGTTGGCAAGTCACAGAGCATGGTCTTTACACTCTCTGCAGCATGTCTTAATGCTGTCACTAAGGACTCTCTGGCTTGCTGCACCTCTGGCCCCAGGGCTGGCGTTCCGGCTGCCAAGCAGCCCTGTGTGATGTGACAAGGCAGAGGCTGTCTGGAGACAGCACAGGATGCCCAGCTGCAGGAGGAAGGCCACACCAAAAGGTGCCCACTTGCCTGGAGGCACTGCAGCCTAAGGGCTGTTGTGTCAGCCTGGGCTCAGATGTTGCTGGCTGGATCTCATTCACTGGTGCTTTGTTATCACTTCCCCTTTCACAAAATACCTTTATACCTCACTGGATTTTCAGTGATGAGATCAGAATGTCATGTATATCTTGTTGAGTAGAGATAATAATGATGTACAAATTAGTTTTATATTTCAAAAGAAGTCTTTAAGTTGTTTCAAGTTGTATGATTTACTGGGCAAGGTAGAAGAATGCGTGGATTTGCGTTTCCGTTTCTTGTGACAAGCATATCCACAGCATATTATTTGAACCTGAGCTGTGGTTGCCTGCTGTGCTGATGATTATTCATTGAGATGGTAGAACTGGAACACACAAATCTGTGGTACTGTAAGAGCACTGTAACTTTCAACCTGCTCTGCCATCTCTTTGAGAAGTTAAAAGGCCCTTTTGCTTCCAAATTTGTCTACACAAATGTATGCATGTTATGATTGCATATAGCACAGCAATCTCGGGAACATTAAGTGCCTGGGGATATTGCAGCTGACTTGTAAACAGCTCAGAAAACAGTCAAGCGTAAGGTTGGAACCAGAAATGTAAATGCAATTGCCTAAATTAAAGGCCATGGGTAAAACAGCTTTGTTGATGTATAAATTACTTGCAGTTAGCACAGAAAATAATTGATACTATGACAAAGTTAATTACATGGAAAAATACTATGAGTTTGTTTGGCTTCACTGTAAGCGAGGTATTCTGTATGTTTATGGGTATACCATGTAGCTCCCAGACCACTGGGTACACTGGCCCTTGAAAACTCTGAATTCAGTGTATGGGAGAGAAGATGGTAATGTAGAATGTGGTCCTCCATAGTACAGGATGTGTGAAAATCTCACAGTAATTTTCAGGGGAATAGGATCTGGCTGCTGGTTGCATAGCCTATAATAAAGTGATTTCAGAAACTTCTAATCAGGTGAAGTAAAGACTTTCCTTAGAGATACAACCTTAAAATAGTCTGGACAATTTGAATCCATCCTTATAAATAAAGCTGCAATAGATATAATCCTGCAGCATTAATGAGACAAATAAGAATGGAATAGAAATCATTATCACTTCTAAACCATTATGCAAAATTTTTCTGTGCTGAATATGACAGAGCTGGAAATTTCAAGACCCATGAAAATTGTACTGAAGTAGATTTGCATAATGCACTGGAAGAGCTTTTGTGAAAATGGAACTAGTGGGAGTTATTTAAATAACAGTATAGCAGCTATTAACAAAATAGTGAGATTCAAAATAGTAATTTACTTTACACATCTCTTCTAAAACATGTCCAGAATCAAGATATCTGTCAGCAAATAGTACAGCATTGCAACCCACCCTCTCAAAATTCTGAAAGAACAGAT
This sequence comes from Machaerirhynchus nigripectus, assembly GCA_013397975.1. Lineage (NCBI taxonomy): Eukaryota > Metazoa > Chordata > Aves > Passeriformes > Dicruridae > Machaerirhynchus > Machaerirhynchus nigripectus. The sequence continues at coordinate 831,667 of VZRQ01001577.1, forward strand.
CAAGTAATTCTCATCCCTGACAAAACAGAAACCTTAGTAGCAAAGCATATTATTTACACCATATAAAGCAGCTGTAAAATATGATACAGTCATCGAGAAGCCATATGATCTTGAGCTGTTAATCCTTGCACAAGCTTAGGCAGGAAAAGAAGAATGAAGTGTGTATGCTATGACTATTTGAGTTGCATTATGTATTTAGCGTGATCGCTGCCATTTTCTTCTCCATCATCATCATCATCTCTCTCCCTACTCCTGCCATGCCTCATCCTCCTGGCATGTCCATCTCCAGGCCCATGTGTGGTGTGGAGAGCGCTTTGACTCCTTTGCCCGCAGACTCACTAACGCTTCTCTCCCAGGCAGTGAGAATACCTTGTCACACTTGAACCACAAGTGGATTCTGGATTCTCCCGCTTGGAGTTCATGGATGTAACCTGGCAGCAACCAATCTATATGTCTTCTGTAAATGATCCTCCAAGGGTTTACCTGTAGCAGTGCTGTCATGCTCCCAGGAATAATCACAAGGTTTGTGTTTATTTTTGTAAGTCTTTATTCTGTAATGTGCCCTTGAAACCCAGGAAGCTCCAGTATTGTCTGTAAATCTTGTTGAAAGGGTGTGGGTTGCCTGTCCCACACAGCAAAAAAAGCTATTTTTCAATTATTTAGATATTATTCGTCTTGTTCCTGAAGCCTGGTCAAAACTTCTGGTTTCACATGGTGCTTTGTTATAGAGTGAGGGATGGTGGCAATTTTCCTGCATGTGCTGTGGACACTTCCATGAGGATGACTAGGAGGTGGAGAGAGGGTGGTTTTGGTTTGCTTTCTGGTACTCTGACAATTAATAATTGCTGTGTTTTTGCATGGTATTTTTGGTAATGTGTATAAAGGAAAAAAAATGGGTGTTTTGTATGCTTGCTCTACTTGCTCAAATACATAATAACAGTATAAAGCATAATATGATGTTGAAATGCCTCTATTTTTTTTTGCACATAGCTCTAATGACAGCCGTGTTTTCTGTCCTGAAGCTGGGCTCAATGTTACATTGTTATTACATATCTGTCACTTTGAATTGCTTTTTGGGCTGTGTAGGTGTGAGTTCATTCCTAATCTTTTTGTATCACCACCCATGTGAAGATTGCCTTGTGTTTGCTCTGTGCCGTCAAATGATCTCATATGCTGCTTGCGTTTTCTGAAAACTCTGCTGCATGATCAACACGTTAAGTAACAGACTGAAGGGGCTTTTCTGCAGGGTTCTGTTTGTTTACTGTGAGACACTGATTAAGTGCCGTCCTACATTCTAGTTTGCTTTGTGGTGTTTGGTTTCTTTTCCTCTGCAATTCATAACGGCCAGTTCAGATTTGAATTGCAAGTTTGTTGCACTCAGTTGCCTGCAGTATTTAGAAGTGGATAATTAGCGATTATACAAAAGATGGAGCATGCACTGAGTGGCTTTTTCCCTGTGAAAAACCTTCACCTTCCAGCGATCCCTGGCTCAAGGAATTTGTTTGCTGAAGTACCTGCATGTTTCATAGCCTCTAATGGATGCTTTCTGCCTGACTTGTGTCTTTCTTTTGTGTACCAAGCAATACTCCTGGGCTGTACAATTGTTTCTGTCATGCAATTATATATAACATTCAAACAAGTACTTAGCTGTGTTTGCTCCAAACATGTTGCTTGCCTTCATTTGGTTCTTCTGAAATTTCCATCGGTGAAAAACCATTTGCGTCCCACTTTCCGATTGCTGATGGCTGTAGAGATCCCTGGGCTGATTCCCCACTGCTAATTCCTTCCCACGGTCTGTTTCATCTTGTGAGATGAGGAACCGACTTATCATCGTCATCATCACAGGTGGTTTTTCTGTACCAGTCTAATCCTGCTATCTTCCTTTTGGGAGGGGATGGCCAGAACCATAACCAGGTTAAGGTCAAGAGCGTTAAACAAAAGGTTTTCTAGCAGCCCTCCGTGACATTGCCTCATGCTGCAGGCACACAGAAGAAGTCTCAGGTGGTAAATGGAGCCTGACTGCAGACCACGAGCCTTTTGCTTGATCCCCTGAATTGCCAAAGCAGCCATAAAATGCCCCAGCCATGGGCAAATGCAGATTTCTGTGCTGGCTGGGGGGAACAACCAGTGTGTCCACAGAAGAATAAAACAACTATCTTGGGGGCTCTCTGTCCAGACATCAGGGGGTTAAGCTTTCTCCTGTGTTTAAGCTGTCAGACCTTTGTGGTGTTTGGTTTAAAACATAAGTTTACCTGTTTTTTTTTCCCAAAATCAGATAAATTCTGGCTGTTGACATCAGTTTGAATCACATTTCTTGCTACAAAGAAATCAAATTCATAACCAGCTCTTCTGAGTATTCAAAAATACTAAGTGCATCTCTGAAAAGTAAACATCACTCTTCAAATGAAAGGTTTTGCTTCTCCTATTAACTGTGTAGTAAAATCTTTGCAACAGTCTCAAGTGGCACAGAGAGGGGGTTTTTGTATTTGGTAGATAAGAATGAGCTAGGCTTTCCTACAAATCTTTGTTGCAGTATGGGATTTTTACTTCGAAATTTGCAAACACTTAATTGTACAGATTCTCAGCTCCTGAGATGCTTCTTATGGTTGTTTGTTCCCACCATAAATGGTTTAAATGCTTCTTTCCTTTTCCCTTTTGTATCAGGGAACTGGACTGCCAGCCATGATGGTTTTAGGTGCTTTCAAGATCTCCTTAGAAAACAGTGCTTTATATTTTTTTCCATCCTGCTTTACAAAAATGCAGTTTGAAATTGTAACATGAAAAAATAACGCATGGATTTTGTTAGGAGTGGAATAGGTTCGTGATAGTGAATGCCAAGCGTGAAATCCTAATGCTCATAAATTCTCTAGCAGAGTTCCCAGGGAATTCATTAGCCCCAGGACTTCCTAAATGTATGGCCTACCAAGTACCTGATGACATTTCCTTTTTGAGGGAATTGGTATGAGACTACTCAAAGTGACCCATTCCTGGGAAGTGCTACTGGGGAGCTCAGGATGCCATCTGGGCAGGAGGAGGTCAAAGCATTTGTCGAGTGGTTTCTAATATGCAGTAGAAAACCTTGCAGTTGTATGCAGAGGATGGATAGAGAAATAAAGTGCAAGTTCAACACCTAATCAGTGTATCTACATACAGGGATGTCATCTCACACAGCTTGGAGATGCACATTCCTCCTGGATTAGCTGAATGAGCAAATCCTCAGTGATGAGGGTGCTGAGAGGCAAATTTGGGGTTTGTGCCTCTGTTCAGCAGATTAGAGGTACCAAGGCTGCATAGAAAGTCTAGGACAGCTGGAGTAACTGGGGTGAGCAGCATCTGTCCTAGGAAAATACAGTGAAATAGAAATGGAGAAAATGGGAGTTTAATGGCTTATTAGCAACAGTGCAATTGAACTACACAAATAGGTGCATCAAATGTGTGTTTGAACAGGGTTGTGTCAAACCAGGGTGCTGCTCAGCTGTGTTCCAAGCAAACATGGCATCTCCAGACCCAGTCACCAGCAGCTGAGTAACTCCAGCTTTGGCCCTCGGATGTGTTGTCTCGATTACTTGTCTACAATTCCTCCTTCAGCATTATTCCATGTTAGCTTCTCCTCTGAGCAAGCCACTTTTCTAGGAACGTGCCTGTTTCTTCTAACATCTCAACGAGAGCACACCCATATTTCACAGAAGCTTCCAGTAGCCAGGAGACAGCAGCAGTAACCTGCCCAGGGTTCCACACCTCCCAAAGGCTGCAGATTTTCTTTTTTTTGTTGCATGGTTTTCTCTCCCCTAGAGTTCCTATGCTTTAAGGGTAGCTGCAGAAAAGGAAATTTTTGCCCCTTTTACTTCAGATCTCAGTCAAGTTAGAGTTTTATTCTTGCTGTCAGATAAGCATTTCCCAGCCCCACCAGTGCAGTCCTGTCTTTGAAGCTGTCTCTGTCCAGCTGTTGGCCGGGCGCCTGCAGCAGCAGCATTTGGTGTCACACCAGGCAATATTGAAAGACATATGTTGCCCATTGTTGGAAAGTCAGGTGAAGGCTGCTACAAAATATATGTAGAATAAAAGATAAAAAATATTTGCCACAGCATATCTTTTATCTTTTATTTATTTTTCTACTAGCAAGCAGCCTGAAACAAAACAAGAATGAGGAATGTGATCCCAAGGCATTTCATGTTCAGATTCCTTTCTGACGAAGAACAAATTATTTCAGCCCAACTGTGCGGCTATAATAGATATAAAAAACCCCAAACCAAGTGCAACACAAAGCTAGTAATAAAGCAAGGTGTTGGAGAAGGGTCAGGCTTACAGAGAATTCATTCTCTTGGCTTCAAAATGCATGCAGAACTCAGACTTTCTTTCAAGAAATGGTGGTCTAGTGAAGATACAGGTCAAAGACTGCAGTGTTTTTTCAAATTATTTGCTAGCCCTGGCTGGATCAATATACAGTTCAGGTGGGCTGACAGAAGATGCATTAGAGTAAGCCACTTGTTTTTGTCAAGTCATTCCCATAAAATTGTGTCCTTGCTTGAACCTGTGTCCTACTCAGCTGACCCTGTTATTACAGTCTGGATTAATTCAGACCCTGTATCTTTCTGTCTTTCCTGCCAGCAAAAGCACTGTCACCATGGTCTCTCAAGAACAGTTTGACAATATTACATGCACTTGCTTGTCTGTCATGGTCCTGGCTTGTTAATTTTGGTATTATTGCTTTGGAAGTCTTACTTTTAAATTATTCTCAATTGCAAGGATAGATAACTTTTTGACATTAATTTGCTACAGGCATTTCAACCAAAACTTTTATTAATCATAAGTCACTTGAAAAAGGCCATGTGATAATTTTACTGCTCAGATGACAGGTATTATCCCTTTATTCCTGTGTGATGCTAGAAGAATAGACAGTATATTTGTAACAACAATCTGGTGTTCCCCACAGTGCAGCAAGCTATTTTATTAGCTACCTCCAGATAGCTTTATTAATTGGACTGTCCTTCAGACAGCCAGTGGTGAAGAATGTGTTCATAACACAGCTGAGAATATAAATTATAACAGTAGTTTTCAATTTGTAAAATTTATTTCAACTCACCTGCTGTCTTCCTCTGGGGCAGAACATAGACATGCGTAATGCAGGACATATGTACACTTATTGATCTGGAGGCCTCAGGATTATGGAGAGGTGCTAAACATTTTTTAGCTTCTTTGCCCATGGCTATTTTGCACAACACAGAAGCAATATCCTGCAATCACAGTGAAAGTTGTGGTCTGAGGTAGTGCATTACTTCTTGAAAACTAGTGATTTTCTTCTCAAAAGTCATCCTTTAAATCTTCAAAGGTTTCTAGTGGTAAGGAATTATAAAGACTTTTTATATCACCTGAAAGACAGTAGATTCAACAATGTAGCAGAATAACATTATGATAGAACACCATTTCACTGTTAATGATTCAATGAAATATGAAATATTCCAGCTTTCATTTTAGGTAAATATATTTGACCAGCTGTAGGCTTAAAGCCAGAAGTTTTCAAAACAAGGTCTCAGTTTCAGGAGCATCATTTCTAGCAAAAGAACTTTCTTTTCTTCTCACACAATCTTTACACAGAGAAGATGCCCTGCCCATTCTTGGTTTTTATATGTATCAGTGCTCACAGTGCTGTTAGTTTATCCCAAGCTGTGTCTCCACTGACTCCATATGTGGGTCCATTGACCAAGATCCTCCAATTAAAGATAGCTTTATCACAGTGACAAGTTCTTCCCATATCTGTAGGGCTCTTTGAACAGCAAGAGCTAATGTAAGCAGCTGGTTTATGTAGAGCAGTAGTTGTTCATTGTTTCTCATAATGTCACTCTTATAAGTAATTTAAATAAGTAATTTAAAGTTACTGGTGTTACTATATGAGCATGGGTCAGAGTTAAACCAGAAACCATCAAGGCTGGATGCTGCCTACCTCAGAAGTTTAGATGAGTTCTGGAGTAATTAAGGACAAACCAAGGATTATAACCCCAAAGGAGCAGCATCTAACTCAGAAAACCCATAAACCATAGTCTGCTGGAGGTTGGGAGGATATCCATTGATGGACTTGTTGGAGATAGTTGTCTAGATGATGCAGTACAGCATTTCTTATATGTAGGAGAGATAAATGTCCCTGTCAACCCAAACTGTTTGTGCAGAGTTACTGGAGCTGAGAACCGTTCCTTCAAATGCAAGACACCCTGGACTAGTCTAGGAAAAGGTTCTAGTGAAAGTAGTCTTTCTTACTGAATGACATAGAGAAGTTAATTTCTAGCTGCCAGTTTTCTAACTTCTGGTCTTTTCCCTGGACTAAGCAATACCCTGTATGAGTACAGTCATTTTGACCTCATAGTGTCATTCAGAAAATCCTACACACATATTGATACATTAATGCACCTTCCGGAGGATGATCATGACCTGTGTATTTTCCAATCTACTTAGAGCAGTTGTTATTATTATGACAATATTTAATCAGTTAATATCTTTAACTAGCATATTCCATTCTCAGTGAAGTAGTCCATGCTGTTTAACTGAGACCAATACTAAGGAAGAATGTTTGAAAAATAAGGAAGTGCTGAGTTAAGAGGGGGCTACTTAGCATTAAATTGGTAGCCTAATAAAATTATCCTCTAGCGTTGCCAAACTTTATCATTTTACTTCACTTGCTTCAAAATTTCAGAGATGTTATTTTCCCTTCATCTCAAATTAATATCTCACTGCAATGTCATAAACCTCTTTTATTTTCAGGATCAAATCATGTAGTCAGCTATATACATTTATAGAGACCTAATTTAAGAAAACTATTGACAAAATCCAATGTGTATGTAGTGAACTTCATTGTAACAGGTCATTTGTCTCTATTCAATAACTCTAGTAGCATAGTAACCTCTATTTTACATTGCTAGAGATAGTAGAGATATCGGAACTATGGTGAATCAGTGATGGGGGTGTACTCACCCGACTCCAAAGTAGGATTTGAGATTTAGTTAAGTCTTTCCCTCAGAACTTTGATAAAATGTCCAGATCTGAGGAGGAGTCAAGAGTGATAATGTCATTTGCCTTAGCTTTAAAAAGAAGTGTCTTTCAGAATATACTTGTGCACAAGCTGTGATGTCTGGATGTGTGTGCAACTAGAGGGGTAAAAATCTAGTTGGATGATTGGGCTCAGAGAATAGTGGTTAATAATTCATATGGGGATGCCAGTAATGAGTTGAACATTGATTTCTTTTGCAGAACAGAGAATTTCTTTTCCTTTGTCCACTGCTACTGCAGTGCAAAAATGGTAACCTGGGGTTAGTGGGATTCCTGAGAAATAATGTGTTGAAACTATTGCAGAATGGGAAATGCAGTTGTAGAACTACATCTGAATTCAGAAGATCATATGTCAATTCTTTTCTCTTGGAGCTTTCAGCAACTTCGTGCAAATTATTTAATTTTTTGTACTCCCCTCATCTGTGGTAACTTAAGCCAGGCAGCTTAATGATAGGGTAATGGTGGGTAGCTTGCCTTGGAAATAGATTAGGGACTGATCCTTCAAGCAGCTCTGCAGGCTGATCTGAGGGCAGTTTACCATTTGCAGCTCCATGGGTGATGGAAGTGCTGTAACTGATTTAGCAGAACCTGAAAGGGGAAATTAATGCAAGGCCTAATTTATCACTGCTGTTCTGTGTTCGGCTGTGACATGCATGAATTATTGAACAATGTACACTTATTCTGCACATAATCTAGGTATAGAATCATGATTAGTAATACTTTACTGTCTTAAATTGCCTTTAGATTAAAGAAAAAGTCCCAGTCGGTGGATATTAGCGGGCCAGGATGCAACCCAGTGGCAGCTGAAGCTCAGACACCTCAGCCCAGCAAACCTTTACCTGCCACTCAGACAGCGGCTTCTGAGGAGGAACAGAACAACACCACAAACACCCAAAGGCGCAACCCGCGGAGGAGTGATCTGAAGAGATATTACACCATTGGTGAGTTTTCTTTTACAGAAAAAATCAAAGACACTTGTTACAAAAGCAGAGTCTTACTGTTTATTTGTGGTTTATTTCTTTTGCTTAATCACGGCTGGCTACTAAGTTTACAAATGCTCACAGCAAGCAGTAAGTTATCATATCTTAATGCTGATGTCAAATTACTCTAAAGAATTAACCTGCTTTATTTACCTGAATTCTTTCTCACTCCCTTTTTTTTTCCTATTCCATAAGAAGAAGTATTGAAGAAAGCATAAAATCAATTTTGAAAGGAATGCTTTAGGAAGAATGTAATTCTTACAACTGATTGCAGTGGAATTTTGACAGAGATGGTTTAGAAGGCTCCTGGTTAAAAAGGATTTCCAGTTCAGAGAGGGAGGAGGCATACTGAGTGTGAAGAACTATTTAGTGGGGCTTATCGGTATCTTTCTCTGAATATTTTGGTTTCCTGGATCTTTCCTGGATCTCTGGGATGTTAACATCTCCATGAGTCTTATCAAGCCATCTTAGGCACCCTGGAATATGCTTTGCAGCTTGCTTCCCCATAAATAATTTTGAGATTGTGCCTGACTCTTTTTGGCAAGGTTGGAAGGGACCACAGTGGGTCATCTGGTCTGATCGCCCTGCTCAAGCAGGGTCATCTCAGAGCACACGGCACAGGGTTGTATCCAGATGGCTCTTGACTATCTCCAGTGAGGGAGTCTCCACAACTTCTCTGGGAGTCTCAGCCTGTTCCAGTGCGTGATCACCTGCACAGTAAAGAAGTTCTTCCTCATGTTCAGGTAGAACTTCCTGTGCATCAGTTTCTGCCCATTGCCCCTTGTCCTATTGCTTGACAATAGTTTGTGAGCTGTTGAATTATTGCAGTATAATGGGATTGTTTCTTCTGCTCCAAGGGAACTATTTTTATGTCTTTAACTTGTCTAAAAGGTAAAGAAAAGTGTGTTTCCTTAGACATCTTTCATTGTGTTATGTCTGATCCCTTGAAGCTGGTTGTCACTGTAAGTTTTGTTGCTTTTGAAGAAGGAAACTTCATTAGCAGTCTACCCATTTTAATAATGAAGTTTGTATTTTAAGTGGTGAATGATTGTATGTGTTTGCATTTTTTGATGCCCAAAAATTTTGCTCTATGCTGTTTTTTTTCCTCCTCTTTTCTCCAAATGATCTTACAGGAATATCAAAGATAAGCCAAAATTGCTTTATACATGAAGCATGATTTGGAATGGGGTTGGGTTTCATAAGAGTAGTAATGAAAGTAAAAATCCATCACATCATCAAAGTGAGTTCTTAATCTAATTCAGTATTTAAACCTATTATTGGCAAATTGACCATAGTTGAATATTTTTCTGTGAGCACCCAAAACACAGGCTGCATGTGGAACTACAGATTAGGGTTTGCGTTTATCTACTTGTTAAATTTGACTCACTGCAATTTCTTTCGGGAATCTTTACACAATCCTTATAATGTGAACCCAAATCTTTATGTGCTTTGAGTGCTCACAAGGTCTGAGCACTAGTTGCTCAGGATGTAACCTCTGTGCTGGAATAACTGAATGTCGCTCGTACATTTGAATAATTTGTTTGGATATTGTGCACCACATCATTTGACAGACGTGTTGACTGGAAAAGGCCTCTGAAGGTTGTACAGTCTGGTGTCCTGTTTGAAGCGGGACCTCAGCCAACACCAGATAGAACAGCCAAGGCTTTGTCTTGCTGAGTTTTGACAGTCTCCAGGGGTGGATACTCCACTGCCTGTCTGCCTGTCGTGCTGGAACATGGACAGTGTGTCCATAGACAACAGCATTCATGGGCAACTTGCCCATAAGCAGATGCTGACGTTAGTGAACAATGGCTGTAGACCCTAGGGAAATGTGAGGGGAACAGACCACAGAAAGTGGCCAAACTTGCAGGTTTTTTTCAAATATCATCTTCCATTATCTTTGTACAGAGTATTGGGCGAGTCCAGAGCCATCTGGACTGACCTGGTATGGGAGATGTGTTGGTTTTCTGTTCTTATGCATACAGCCTTGTCTATGTGATTTGTCTAAACCATAAAGATTGAGTTGCTAGAGCCAGTATTACTGCTTACTGCTTTATGTTTGCCTTTTGCTGACAGGCAAATTAAAGAGACAGAAGTTTCCCTGTATCTTCTCAAATGTTTGCTGCTACATGCTCCTGATGATTGTGAAAATGAATGGTTTAATCTTGGACAGCACAGTTCTGATACCAGATGAACATATTTACTGTACTGAGTTGTTCCAGTATTGAGTCTATGGCTTTGATAACCTGAGAGAAGGAATCATTATATTCTTAGAGCATATGTTAATTTATGACCTGTATCACCCTCTTGACTTAAAAGAAATTTTCTGTGACTTGTCTCAAAAATAATTTCTAATAGTTAAAAGTCTAATCAAATAATTTGTTACTTTCTGAGTATGAATGTACTGACACACCTGTAACAGACTCATACTCTAAACCAGAAAAAAAGACCAGATTCCTGTGATGTTTTGTGTATCATTGGCTATTATATAGCATAAACAATCACATTAGGGCTGTTGTTGACTTAATACAATTACACAGAGGTTTACCTTGTTTTGTCCTTGTTTTCATGTTGTTCTACTAAAAGCAACCTGTGTTCAACATCAAGTAGATGGATTAAGAAAATATGTTAGAAAATTAATGCTCTCAGCTGACTTCTTTCTCTTACTTTAAAATCAGTATTCTGTTACATTAACCTCAGAACAAATTGGCAAATGACAGTGTTTATGGCAGTGAGTAACTGAGCTTGAGCAAACAAGTGCCAAATGTGTTTCATGTTACTCCCTTGTTCCTTAAGAATTTATTTTAAGTAATTATCATGATGTGTAAAGATAGATATAGATATGACAACTGAGTTCAAATATATAAAAAAAGTATCACATCTATATTTAGACTTGTGCATGTATACAGTTTATGTTTTAAAATGGAACTCTCAGCATCACATTGCCTATTAAGTGAAAACTTAACTTCAAGGCCTAGCTGGATGTGTTAATATCTGCCCATTTTATTAAATAGCCATGCAACTTATGGTTATGTACAAAGAAATGTGTAACCACTTTTACTTCATCAATTCATGGGAAGTATTTTTTAAAAAATCAAAGTTATTTTTAAAATTGTGGTTTTTTGATTTGGCTATGCAGGAAGCATTTCCGAGATCTTTATATAAATCACACTCTGCTTTGCAGATCCAGAGATGTGAGCATTTACCTTGCACACATACATTTTGCAGACGAAATTGCAGGAGCTTGCGTATACTTGCAGCTAATGTGAGTAGACACAGGCATTTGTCTAAGAGATTGTGTTCCTAAAGGCTCTCTAGCATCAGAGTATTTTTAAATTTTTTGTGCCACCTTACGTGTACACAGATTTACCCAATCCTTCCAAAACTGATTGTGCAATGAGGAAGGAATATCTGGTGATTCCAAGAGATTTTAAAATTTCATCAGCACTGCTCCTACTTTAGACAGCTATAAACAAGTTACTTGTTTTGCATTTCATCTTTCCCACAGACTACACTCCAGGTGCTTTCCAAACTTGGTGAGTCTAGTTGCACTTTTTAAAAGTGGGGGGAAAAGTAGGTAAGAAAGAGAAGAGCTGATGGGAATAGGCAATGGGGAACAAGTTGTGTGCTTGGTTGAAATGAAATAAGAAATGGAGACTCAGTGAGGGGGAGAAATAGCTCTTCCATATGGCAGGCTCAGCAGGCAGGAAGGCTCCAGCACCTCCAGTGCTGAACTGGTGTGAAGAAATTGAGTGGGAACCTCTAGATTAATACGATGAGTGTAGGAAAAACAGTCTGCATGGTGGGTTGGATGAAGTTTTTTGGAGAACTCTAGAAACAGCACCCAAGACACTTAAAAATAAAAACCTAAAATTAGACTTTTTAGATGCTTTAGGCACTTCAAAATTCAGGCCACTTATTTCTGAATACTTTTTGTTGAGCAAATCCCTCAAAAGAGAAAAAGAATGTGCCTGGGTCTTCTGCACTCTGAAAAGGGGGCTGGAATATTATACAATGGAGAATGGTGTGGGTAACCTGAATTCAAAGCAGTAAGGCTGCATCAGCTTAATGCCCTGTTCAACCACAACAGCTACAGCCATTCTTAGGTGGCTGCAGCACAGCTGTGTTCGTAGGACCCAGATGAAGGGTTGTAGGACTATGCTTCATGGTGTGACACCTCAGGTTATACTTTTAGCAGTTTATTAAGGTGAATGAAGTAGTTAATGTTACGCTGTGGAGACATGCATTTGAGGGGTATACTCCGCTGTGAAAGCCTGGTGTATAGCGCTTAGATACCTCTAAGAGGATATACCCAGTGGACTGCCCGCCTAATAGCCCTGATTTTGTAGATGTAAAAGGCCTTCTTTAGTTCCATTTGCCATTAAAATAAAACTGCAGCACTGGAATAGAGTAAATACATGATTTAAAAATAAGATTGTAACATAAAAATATTTTCCTGATCAGGCAAAAAAAATGATGAAAAAGGACAGTAGTTCATACTAGAAAATGTTATAGTACAGTGTTGGTGGGGAGATGAGGAATGCAGTATTTTTTTCTTTTTTTAATTGTATCTTCTAATAAAAGCCTTAATGCAAATGTTGCTGTTCAGGCTTTTGCTAGCATAGCTGATTTCATTTAGAAGACAACTATCAACTGCCTCAGGAGACAACTTTTGTTGGTACAATCTCTGTCATCAGTGGAAGGTGTTGGTGCTACAACTACACACGCTTAGTAGTTTAGACAGAATGCATGAGTATGTATATGTGTACATAATATGCAGAATGAGGACACTTGGGAAATACTAATTGCCAAAGTTCCCTTCCCTACAGTGGTTCATTCTTTAAAAATTTATTTCATGTTCCACTTGTTAAAAAAAAAAGGAAAAAAAGAAACAAGCCATTTCCTCCTTCATACTCTCTTGCAAATGAGGTCGTAGAATTCTTAACAGAGAAAATACTTTCTGCTAGCTTGACCTTGCCATATTAGTACTCTGAATTAACTAATACAAAATCAGTGTGGAAGAGAAATTAAGCTTTTGGGATAAGCAAGTCTGAATAAATACATATTAATTGACTAAGTTTCCAAAACAATTGTCTAGTAGCTAATGCCAAAGTGATAACTGGGAAAAGACTGATTTTCATGTGGGTTCCTAATCTTGTTTGTAAGAGACAAAGTTTCAGTGGGTAGTCACTTTAAACTTAGCTGCGATTAGTTTAGTCGTAGAATCACAGAATGGTTTGGGTTGAAAGGGACCTTAAAGTTCATCTAGTTCCAAGACCCTTGCCACAGGCAGACACCTTACACTAGACTGGGTTTCTAAAAGCCCCATCCATCATGGCCTTGAATACTTCCAGGGATGGGGTGTCCACACCTTCTTGGGGTAATATGTGCAGTGCCTCACCACCCTCACAGTAAAGAATTCTTTCTGGTATCTAAACCAAGCCTCTTCTAGTTTAAAGCCTTGTCCTATCACTACATGCCCTTGCCAAAAGTCCCTCTCCATCTTTCTTGCAGGGTCCCTTCAGGTACTGGGAAGTTGCTATAAGATTTCCCTGGGGCCTTTCCATCTCCAGGGTGAAGAGCTCTCCCAGCCTGTCTCCCTAGGAGAGGTGCTCCAGCCCTGTGATCATTTTGGTGTCTCTCCTCTGGACTCCAGCAGGTCCCAGAGCTGGAAGCAGTACCCGAGGAGGGGTCTCACAGAGTGGAGACGAGTGACAGAATCACCTCTCTGACCTTCCAGCCACGCTGCTTGTGATGAGGCCCAGGATACATTTTGCTTTCTGGGTTGCGAGCGCACATTGCTGAGGCATGTTGAGCTCCTTGTCAACCAGCACCCCCAAGTCACTACTAATAATTTAGTACTTCTAAATGTGTTATTGTGAAAAGAAAATGGATATTCCAAAGAATTTACCGCATAGAAATATAAGTAATAACTATTCCCAGGAGTTATTGCTAATGCACAAAGCAGTATAGAAGAGTGTTTTTAAAGTGAGAATATAAGAGATGATTTTATGGGGAAACCTAAAACATAATTTTTTTTCCAAGTGATTAATAAATCCATTATTCCTGTGACGAAAGGGAGAACTAAATGAAGAGTGATCAGCTACTACTTAGTGGATATAATTATACCTAACCTTTGTGCTACATGCTTTCCATGCTATTTAAACCATGACTGTTACAATGATTTGGAAACATAAATAAATATCATATCATTTACATATGCAGTAGATTAATTTTCTTTCTGCTTGCATATATTCGTTTTCTTCCATAAAAATATTACTTACTTTTAAATACGTCAGAACTATCTGTTTAAATGTGAATTCATACATTCATTACTTTTATTACATTTATTAAAAATACATTTATTACTAAACTCATATGGTGTCACAGAATCTGCTGATGTAAAATTATTGTGTGGCACTAATATGAGTTCAAGAGGTGATTTCATTTCTCAGAGATCTCCCACCCTGATGGAGCTATTGTTTTTTTGGAGAGCTGCTATGAGAGAGCTAGTCAGACAATACAATGAATCTGCTATTGGACTCAAAACTGGAAAATGACACCATTGATCCACCTGAAAATATAAACTTGTCTACAGTCAAGCTGAGAGTTTTTATGCAGTTTTCATTATGAAACTACCCTCTATTGTCACTGTTCAAAAACGGAGTTAGGGGGTTGTCTCTTACCTTGTCCTCTAAAATAAGCATAAAACTTGTTTGAAAGACAGACATCGTGGCTTGTGGTCCTCTTGTTTTCAGTGTGCAAACCCCTTCCTGCTCTGCAAGATTTTATTTGGGACGCCCTAGAAAGATCTCATTCATTTTAGAAGACATTATCTGATATTTGGTGTATTTACTGTAGAGAGGTTTTCCTGCAAAGAATACTTCACCTTCTTTCCAAATAATGTTCTTCTTATCGTTTGGCCATTGAGTATATTTGCTTCTACTCTTCTGCATAATTGAATGTGGTTCCTTTTTGTAGTAGCTCCCAAATTACTTTGCTTATTTGTTGCTAATACTAGCAAAGCACATAACATACATAGGTATATTAGTTGTTAGATAAGTGGTGGAGTTTTGCGCAGTAGGTGCAGTAAATTTTAGCTGCATCTTCTCCCTTTTAGAGAAGGAAAGATGGGAGATGAAGCTGCCAACGCTGTCTCAGGGGATCCAGATGCTGTTCGGACACGCTTGCAGAGTCTGACTCTGTCCCATTCACAGCACTTAAAATTTCTTTATTGAACACTCAGTACTTTTTGAGAAGCATCATTCTGACTGCCTTCTTCTGAATATGATCTCAGAAACTTTTAGAGAAGGAGGCCATTTTCCTAGCACCTCAGTACCTGTTTGTGAGTGATAAGGAAAGGGAAATAATTTGTGGAATGTGTGGATAATACGGAAAGTGTCTCTCATAGCAACAGCAGATATGCAAAATTCTTACTCGTTCAACCTTTCTGAAGATCTTTTATTAGTGATTCAGATCACGTAGCTACTCTGGATGAGCAAGCAAGCATTTATTGATGTCTTTGTTTTTCTCTTTTTTAGTATTTCAAACTTGGAGCCATTACAAGCCAGTTTTTAATGTTGTATCCTTCTTTTGTCCTTTACAGATACTCTGCATATCCTTTGAATATAAATGAGTTCTGAGCTATAGAGACAGCACCCACCAGAAAAGTGATGCTCATTAATGTCCTTTCATCTCAGTATTTCCCTTTTCTTAGCATCTGGTTTTGGTTTTAATCATATAGAATGCTATCGTATCATCTGCTGAGTCATTTTGGGCAAGAAATACTTCAGGATTTTCTAATTTTCTTGCTTTACATCAGGATAAAGAGGAAATCTTTTATAGTTCTATGGGCAAGCTACTCAGCTTGCAAGATTGGCTAATCATGTGTGCTCTTGGGATACTAAAATTTGAATCTCTGGAGCAAAAGAAAGAAAAACTGATCTGACCCATAAGCTCTCAGCTGATAGAGGTTGCATCACCCTCAGTCTCTCTCTTATTAGAGGTCTTCTGTAGAAGAGAAAAATGACTGAAAAAAAAGGACATGGCTTCTAACATAGTGTGCCTTGAGCACCAGTCTATTGAGTACTGGGAAATAGCAGAGTCTTCCTCCTAACACTGAAAGAACAAAGAAGGAAAATAGTGATTCAGTGCTGAAATAGCTGAGTGATTTAGTGATAGCAGAGGCAGATAAGACTGAGGCTTTTGAATCTGGAGACAGAGTTCTAGGAGAACAATTATTACTGGTAGTGGAAAAGGGCTAAGTCAGTGATTTTGAGAAAAATCATGATCCATAGGTGTTCATGGGACCCAGTGGAATACACTGTAAGGATGCTGAAGGAGCTGCTGATGTCACTGTGGGGCTCTCATCACTGAAAGGTCACGGAGATCATGGGAGGCCCATGATGTCTTGGAAAGGACAAATGCTAGATCCCTTTTCAAAAAGGGCAAGAAGGATTTTCCAGAGCTGTTCCACAGGCTGTTCAGCTTCATTTCTAATGGTCATCGTCTTCCAGAACACCCCTGTGTCCATACTGGGGCACTATGGCCTAGGTGGTTGGACTGCTTCATGGCTGGAAAAATCTCAAAAGGCAGCAGTCACCAAGGTCATCAGGGGCCCTGTGAGAAAAGACTCACTGGAGAAGGAACATGTTGAGGGGCAACTTACAGCAGCCTGTTGCTATCTTCAAGGAGGCTGCCAACGATATCAGATGGATAGATATCTGGTAGTCTCCTCTTTGCAGTGGCGCAAGGCAGAACAATGGCAGACAACTGGCCCAGACTGAAATATAAGAGGTTTAGACTTGAAATAAAGAAAAGCTTTTTTCCCCAGTGCATGAGGATGGTACAAAGAGGTTGTGCAGTCTCTATCTTCAGAGGTTTTTAAAACCCAACAACTCCTTCTATAAGTAAAGGGAATGTTAGCACACCAAAGCACCTGTTGTGATTATTCGTATTTATTCATTCTGAAATAAAGTGTGATATTTTCAGACAGCTCGATAATTCTATACAGCTGAAAAAAAAGCACTAAAATTAATTATAAAAATTTGGGGGTTTTTTTAGTTAAAAAAAAAGTTTAAGGTAGCTGAAGTTTTCTGATTCTCCACTCTTGGGGGAAAAAAAAAAGAATGTTTAAAATTTCTTAAAATATCATGGAAGACCTCTTCCAACACTGAGATGGTGAATGAAGCCGGTGAGTTTCCTGCCATACAGCATATATGTGAGCATGAAATCTAAGATCAAAATCTGATGTTATTTATTGTGGAATAACTACACTGAAACAGAAGTCAGTCTGGAACAAAGTGGCAGTGACCAAATCCAGCTGTGCAGTGACGCTGACCCTGAGAGGCACGACCTGCCTCAGTCTCCACCACCAGGTGGCTTGTGCTGATAGGGTGGGAGCGTCTCTCTCCTGTGCAAGGAGGTTGTTCTCCTGCGAGTCTGGCAATGATCTAATTCAAGCCATTTATAATGTGCCAGAACAGACCTTACCCACTGCCTAATAATTCTGGGTCCTTAATATGAGGGGCTACCAAATATCTCGCAGCATGCATTGGGCTCCAAACAAGCTGTCATTTTATTTATTATTTTAAACAAATTTTTACCCTTTCCTGTATTCATGTTTTCTGATTATTTATTATATTATTTCGCTAGATATTGCTAGATAAATATTGCTACATAAGTACATTGCTAGATAAATAAGAATGAGATGCAATTTTCAGGAGACAGAGATTCTGAGTTAGGATCATCTCCAAGACAGCTTTCTATGAAGGTCCTTTTAGATTTTAACAAACCAGCTTGTTGTTACGCTTTTCCCCTCAAAAACATTATGGGAACTGAGTGTTGCCACTAAACCCTGATTTTATCTTGAACCAGGGAAAACAGTTGGATTTTATCATGGAGTTATTGTACTGTTGAGCATTCCACAATTACAGAGCATTAGTATGCACATAGCAGTATGCAAAGACTTTACAAGCATAAAATATTCATCATGTACAAAAAATTCTTTTTATAAATTCAGATACTAATTGGCCAGATATGTTCATGAAAACTAAATAGTGGCAGCAGTCTGCTATGTTTCCAGTGAATCTCATTAATTAATATGCTTGAGAGATTCTTTTATTCTTTTAATGTTTAGAAGATAGAATGTCAGTCTCTTTCCTCTGCCACAGGAAATGTGGCAAGCATGATCTGTTCTAAGAGTTGTTGACTTGCAGTTTCTCAGGCACTTTTGCCATACACTTGTTTAGGAACCTGTGTGACCACTTGAGTACGGAATTAAATGCTTTTGTCATCTATCTACAGTCTGAATTATGTTTTTCCCTTTTCACCTCTATTTAAAACAGTGCTGAGGTTGGCTCTTTGATAGTTTGCCAAGTTTCTGATGTTCTTGCTCTGAATAAATCTCAGAGAAAGTAGCTCCTCCCTATAGTCATTTTTTAAAATGTAAATATACTAGGAAATAAAATGATGGTTTGAGAAATTTGCTTAAATTCAGTCTACAAACTAAATGACAAGTTCTATTTAAAACCAAGAAACTCTAATTTTAATAAAACATGAGACACTGGTTGTTCACAGGTCAAGACTTCGCAACATAGCTGCTAGTGTTAGCATCAGTTAGGTACTGAAATCTGCTGGGATCTTGGAGAGATGCCATCACCAGTGTGAACCCTGAGAAAATGGTGAATGACACCACTGCTGACTCACAGCTAACAAAAATTCATCTAGTGGTTTGGCCCAAACTCAGCTCCAGTAGAAAAAGATAAATCCCTGTGGGATTGCAACTACATAATGCACAGATGAGTTGATTTTGATATTTTTAGTTAGAGTAGAGCAGCTTTCTCATGCTATCGGACACTGATCTAAATCTGCACTGTTTTCTTGTGATTTTTTTAATCAATATTAAATGCATACATTTCAAACCTGTCAGATAGAAGAAGATAATATCCCAAATGTAAAATATAAAACTTATTTCTTATTCAATATTTGCTGGAACACAAACCAAGCCAAGCAGTTTGGCCTTCTTTAAATACCACATTTCTCTGCTAGGGTTACTGGTGGGATTGTACCTCATCACAAGTAAAAAGTATGACAGTAAAGATAGATAATTTGAGAAGTAAAGGGCTCACCTTCAACTCTACAGCAGGCTCTTCCAAGAGAGGAGAATTTATTTTTCCCTGACAAGGTGATTCTGAAGGATTGCCTGTTTAAATGAGAACACATCCAAGTGGGATAGTGTTGTCTTAGGAATACCATGCCATTGTTATATGTGACTGTAAATAACCTGCCAGAAAACACTTTCTCCAATAAGCCCCATTAATCCACCTTTTGGTGGATTGGGTTCAACTCAGTGTCTCAGTATTCACTGAATGAGGTTCCTGCATTTGATGGTCTTTTAAAAGCCCCATCTCCTTCACTGTTTTACTACCATATACACCATCAAATTGATTTTCTTATTTCATCTATCAGAGACAGAAAAAGCATAACTTCATTTTCTTTTGGATAGTTTGCCAATTTCTTCTTCAGAGCAATAAATATTTTTCTCTACTCTGCTAAGAACAAGATGCTGCGAGTTCTTTTGAATGATTTAATTTTTGTATTTTTCAAGGGGGAGAGTGTGCTAAATGACAGAGACAACTTGAAAAAAGGATATTTAGTTTTATTTTTTAAACATGAATAGTTCACTATTCTTAACTGTCTTACACTGAGAGGGAACAAAAATTCTTTATTACAACTTCAATCTATATTACTTAGCAAAGAAAGGCTGAAAGATTATTTCATAGGGTTGAAATAAATATGTCTGAGAGATCTGTAATTCATCTGAATAAACCATGGGTTATTAAACTCTGCTTGGGTAAAGAAAGAGGTGCCTGCTCTGGGTAAAGGTGTTGGAGACAAGGAGTGGCAGCACCACAGATATGAAAAATAGACTGTCAGTGAAGCACCAATACAGGAAGAGAGCAGCACAAGGCTAAGTCTGCAAATAAATGAGAGTGGAGCCCAGGCAATGAAGAGGAGCAGAGCTATCGAGAATATTCACTTGAGAAAAGCACAAGCAGTGATACAGAGCATCAGAAAACCTCTGTGTCATACCATAATCCAATGTTCTGTTAATAAAATCAGCCTTCTCAGTTTCTTGTTCTGCTGACAACATTCCTATCAAACACATTTGGTATTAAGACATTTTTAATTTTAAAGAATGGGGAGAGAATCTCTAGGTAATGTACCTTATTAAGAAAAAGACAGAAAACTCATTTCTAATCTACTGGTAAGTACTTTGCTTCAGTTACAGTTTTGTAAGGGGGAAAAGGTGGGAACATTGAACATGTTTAAGGTACCCACTGCCTTGTAGACTTATACTTGCCCCTTTCCTACTGTCAGGATGACTTACATGTGAATAGGATGTAAAAATAGAAGGGGAAAACCTAAATATAATTTGATTTTTAGTTGTCAGACTTCAGTGGGATCATGTTTTTCTAACCAATACACATCATATGTATGAATGCAAAATTATTTACAGTGGTATCTAATCTCATACACTGAAGAGGTATCTGTTGCTTATTAGCATAACTGATGTTTCAGTTTTGAATGTTCATCATCTGCCTGTAAATTAGTATACTATCTATGTATTCTGGAAGATAGTAGATGCAGGTTTGGTGGGTTTCATTTGGGCTTATTTAGCACAATGTATAGATTATTCTATCCTTGTTAAAGGAAGCAGTTTCAAATATTATTTCTACAAACTAAACAGATTGTTAATATTTGCAGTGATTCTTACTTTCTGGGGGTTGAATTACATTATCTTCATATTTATCTACTCAATGAAACAAGTTCCCTTAAAACCATCTTCAGTAATACAACTGCTTTCTTCTGGTATTTGTTCCACTGAAACCTCCCAGGTCTTCAGTTAACTTGCTAGTGTGTTGCTTATGGTAGAAGTATCAGAAATGTGAAACTTACGTGCAAATTGCTATTATTTATACCACCACCAGCCTCGAGACGTAGTTTAGCTTTGTGTTCTTCCCAAATGTCAAGCCAACAAATGCCTGTTTTGAGAGGGCAGGTATATTTTTAAATCCAAAACAAAACCCAGTGTCTGGGTCAATTGGCTCCCTGCATCCCAAAGCTTCCTGGGAGGTCCTGTGTAACCCCAGGGTAAATGCAGCACCATGTGCACTCCCAGAGCCAAGTGCTGAAAACAGAGATGTAGCAGGCTGTATAACAGTGCCACCAGGTGATAGCATAAAATGTAGGGTTTGCTGCTACAGGAATTTGGTTCAACAATTATTTGCAGATCAGCTCTGTTGTAAAGCATCATTTTCCTCCCAAGGCTAGTGTTTGTAAATCTTCAGACATAGCTAACATGTTTCCGTTATAAGTGCCATCATAAACACGGTGCCTATGTCAGGGGGCTTTTATTGGTTTTTTGTTTGGGGGGGAGGGAAGAGGAGGAGAGGAAGAGATTGCTTTTGGGGTTCTTTGCAATTTTTGTGGGTATCAGGGAGGCATGTTTTGGTTATGGCAGAAGGATCCATCTTTTTGAACTTGTCTACTTCTAATATAGCACAGATGAGAGAAGAATCAGGACAATGTTCTAACAAATATCAGTCTAATGTTATTTTTGTGACACCCTAAGGCATGTGAGATAATTGTTTTAATTGTTACGATGCCAGTTTGAATCTAGGTTATTCATAGGATGATAGAATGTTAAGGGTTGAAAGGGACCTTAAAGATCATCCACTCCCAACCCTCACCTCCCACTACTAAGGTTGCTCAAGACCTTATCCAACCTCAACATTGCCAGGAATGAGGCATCCACAACCTCCCTGGGCAACCTGTTCCATTACCTCGCCACCCTTGTTACAATCCGGTTTAAGCCCAGAAGAGCAGAGAAAACTAAGTCTCTGTGCATAAACTGGAAGGAACTTAGAGAAGGTTCAAAATATTCCCAAGAACGAGATTAAAACCAAATGAGGTTAAATGTTGGTGCCAAAAAATTGATGTATTTTATTTAATAGTAAAAGAGGCAAAGAGCAGGAAAGAGAAAAGAAAGAAAGAAAGAAAGACACAGAGGAAGAAATGTGCGTGTGAGGTGGGGGGACAGGGAGAGGTGACAGGAGTTAGGTGGAAGCATATCACCCATCTGAGGGTCCCAGCGACGTCTCGTTGCTCCCCTCCATCTGCTCTTCTTGGTGGTGAGGGTCCCCCGCCTCCGCCATGGCCACGTGGCCACACACAGCCACACACGGCCACACACGGCCACACATGGCCACACGCAGCCACACACAGCCACACACGGCCACACGCCGCCACACGCCGCCACACGCAGAAGAGTGAAAAGTCCCGTGGATTAATATACACTTTGGGCCGGGTGGGAATGCCCATGTGCCTCCCTTGCAGGGGGCAGCTTGACACACTGTCCCTTTGCATTATCTCTGGTGCTCTGGTGCAGGGTCTGGGGACCCCTTTGAGGGGGGCCCTTTGCTGGGCCATGTCACCCCCTTCTGCTGTGGATAAGCTTTTTCCCACGTGAAGGGCCCCTCAGCTGGGCTCTGCACAGTGAGGATGGGCAGTCCACTGGGCCTCTCACCAGAGGCTTTTCCAACACACGCCCAAACCTCTCTCCCCCCACCCTTTGGTTCGAGGGTCTGTGCGGGCCTGGCAGCTGATAGCCCTGGGGCCGTGGTCTCCACCCTGCAGGTGCTAAGTTTAGGCCTTTGTGAATGTTGCCAGCCCTGAGCTGTTACTTTATCTTATCTTCATCAGCGAGCAGTGTAAGGCCGCAGGCAAGGCCCCTTTCAGGGTGGGTGTCTTCTCTGCAGCTTTTGCAACAAGTCTTTAATTTCAAAAGTTTAAGTCATAAACTGTAATATTTCAGTCTCTCTCAACCCTCACAGCAAATAATTTCTTCCTAATATCTAAATTTCCTCTCTTTCAATTTGTGCCTGCTCCTCCTTGTCCTATCACTACAGTTCCTGGTGAAGAGTCCTTCTCCAGCTCCCCCGTAGGCCCCCTGGAAGATGATGTGAGGTCTCTACACAACCTTCTCTTCTCTAGGTTAAACAGCCCCAGCTTTCTCAGCCTGTCATCTTTGTGGCCTTCCTCTGGAATTGCTCCAACAGTTCCATGTCCCTCTTATGTTGGGGACAGCAGAACTGTATGCAGCACTCTGGGTGGGGTGTCACAAGAGGAGACTA
Organism: Machaerirhynchus nigripectus; assembly: GCA_013397975.1. Classification (NCBI taxonomy): domain Eukaryota; kingdom Metazoa; phylum Chordata; class Aves; order Passeriformes; family Dicruridae; genus Machaerirhynchus; species Machaerirhynchus nigripectus. The sequence continues at coordinate 854,882 of VZRQ01001577.1, forward strand.
GAGGGGCAGAATCACCTCCTTTGACTGCTGCCATGCTCCTTTTGATGCAGCCCAGGAGTTTGTTGGCTTTCTGGGCTGTGAGGCCACACTGCCGGCTCATGTTGAGGTTTCCATCAACCATCACCCCCAGGTCTTTCTCCACAGGGCTGCTCTCATTCACTTTTCTGCCCAACCTGGGGGTGTGCCTGAGATTGGGATTGCCATGACCCTGGTGGAGGACCTTGCACTTCACTTTGTTTGATTTAGGAGGTTTGCATGGCCTCACCTCTCAAGCCTGTCCAGGTCCCTCTGGATGGCATCCCTTCTCTCCAGTGTGCTGACCACACCACATAGCTTGGTGTCACCAGCAGACTTCCTAAGGGTGCACTCAATCCCACTGCCCATGCTGTCCACAAAGACATTGAACAGTTCAGCATCAATTAATGCTATTTGATGGCAAATTTTATTTATGTGTGACATCCGTGATGATCCTGCTGGAGTTATTTATGTAGAAAAGTATCTAGGAATGTGATTGCATCCTAGTGGGGAAATACGTATTAATAAAAGAAGGTATTTGCAACTCTGAGGAGTTTTGCAGCCAACTAGTGTCAGTTGTTTCTTAACACTGTAGATGTATTAGCACAATAAACCTGCTGTCACGCAGTCTACCATCATAGCAAGAGAAAATTGAATAAACGTAGTCCCTTGCAGTATATTCAGGAAGCACTGATCAAAGTAATACAGAATGATTAAGGATTTTAAATAATTTATTCTTTAGCTGTATTCATGTTTGTTAATAAAAATAGGGTCTTCCGTTAAAGTATAATTGGATTTCGTTGCTTGAAGCAAGCTGCCCCCAAAGTATATCCCACTCAGGGAAATGCTGTAAGTTGCTAAGTTAATGTATGGTGGGGGAACCAAGACTTTCAGTTTCATACTAGTATTTCCTCTACCAGAGCTTGTTGTTTCCTGGGGTTTAAGGATATATAGGAAACAGAGGACAAGTCTTCCCACTCTTGGAAGCTACATTTCTTGTTCAGGTGAGGGAGGGAAGACGATGTTTGCATCTCCTTTCTTTTTCCTTTTTCTTTTTCTTTTTCTTTTTCTTTTTCTTTTT
>VZRQ01001577.1:859194-897544 GCA_013397975.1 Machaerirhynchus nigripectus
TTTTTTTTTTTGTAGCAAGCTGAATAAGATCTTTAGTTGGTCTATAAGCCATTAAACAAGCTTTAGCTGATGTTTTTCATGTCCTGCAGTTGTAGATGTTCATGATTTCCTGCAGTTTGTTTATTATTTATCTAACGTTTTTGTACTTCACAGAAGGGTATTTAAAGAATTTGCTGTTAGGGTTTATGCTTTATACAACAGTTTATGTTTTATATGAGGTGATCTTATTGGTGCTGCCAGAGGAATATAGATGGAAAATGTTCCAAATCTGTCCTTCTTTATGAAAAGACGAGCAGCAACTACCTTACAATCTCATATATTATAACCATGCATGGTCTTGATAAAAACTCTTTTCTTTCTAAGTATTAAAACTGCAGGACCTATGTAATTTTTCTTTCTTTTTATCTTTTTTTTTTTTTTTCTTTTTTGGGGGGTATTATAATAACTCAGTGCTATGATATTTTGTATTTACTGAAGTACTTCTTCTTGAGAGGTCAAATGCTTTTCAGTGATTCTGTAGAGAATATAAGCAGCTTCCCAACTGAACACCGAATGTTACATTTTTAAATAAAATCTAAAAAAAAGGGAAAAAAAAGAAAAAGGTATTTAAAGTGATAGGAAAAGTAATGTTACAATTATTTGAGCTAATATTCTGCAATTATGCTAGTAAGAGCTCATTGAATTAACAGGAGGATATCAAGCTTTTCCACTCTGGTCACTAGCCCAGAACTAATCTGGGCTGGTGGTGCTGGGTAGGATCTGTGCCTCTGAAATGAACTGGTGATATGGGAATGGTTTCTACTGTTCAAGTGTGTCATAAAAGACTATACCAATTAATACTAATGGGCTACAGTAGTAGCAGCCATGGCACTGAGACTGAAAGGTGGAGAAACATAAAGTAAACATTAGTTTCTCACCCGTGAAGTGGACTCTCCAGAGCGGTGTTTAACCTAATTGGTAGGAAGGCACTGAGAATGTGCTCGGGCTGCAGCAGTGCACTCTGTCTGTTACGTTGATAAAGCAGGGTCTCAGTCTGCAGTGCTCCAGTCTAATACACCATCATTGCCTTTACATTCTGTCACAAGTCACGGAGAACAGGTGCAAAACCAGCTGTGTGTGGCAAAGGAAGCATTTTGTTTACTCATGCCAGCAGAACCTACAGCTCAGTCTGAAGGTTGCCTAACCTGTGCTTGTACCTTGCAGGGCTGTCAGGCACAATGACGCCAGCCCAAACTTGGACCATATAAAAATGGCTTGAAAACAGGCCAAAAGTCAACACAATATGGCTTTTTATTTCCTTTTCCTAAATATTCAGTTATTGTATGGTTAAAGACAAAGTAGCTGTGAGTTTATAACTGTATGGTTATTTAGAAGACATGCATTGTTTAGAATGTCTGTAGGGATTCAGGGACCAACTGTTGCCACCTTCAGACTGGTTCCATGAGGGCAAAGGTTGCTTTTTTGTCCCAGAACCATCCTGCTTGGATGAACCTGGAACAAGACCCATCCAGGCTTGTACAGAGCACACTGCTGGCACCCATGGAGCAGAGGGAGCGAGCTCTGCCTCAAAGCCCTCAGAGCAATGAATCCCAAAGGATGGGACGTGTGCGTGTTCCGTCAATAAAGTGTCTTCTCAGCACCCACCCTATTTTGCTGTAGCTTTATTCTGCCCTCAGGGCACACAGCTGGGCCTTCAGGGTTCAGATATATATTTAAATGGCTACAAGATCTGCAGATGTGACAGACTGGAAATTTATGTGATACAAATTGAGTAGAAATGAGGTGAGGAGGGATCTGATAAGCATACAAAAAGAGATGAATAATGGAAGGATGATTTAAAACAAAAGAAAATGTTAGTTAGGTATGTCTTTGCAGAAACCACAAAGATTCTAAGTTCCTGTGAAAGTGCACAGAACTCTGTCATGCTGTCTGAAAATATTTTTAACCTTTAAAAATAGCACACAAACATCTCAGGGTTTTGTTTCGTGGGGGGTGTTGTTGGTCGGTTGGTTTGGTTTGTTGGGGTTTTTTTGGGTTTTGGGGGTTTTTTGTGTGTGATTCCTTGCTGGATATTTTAGTCCTACTTTTCTCTTTTAGTTTTCCAAATGAGATCATTCCCGTTAGCCTATGGAGTTCATGTAGGACAGGCAATTGCAGCAGTGAACTGTGGAAACAACTTGTGTGGTGACTGATCCTTCCTGGAATAGCATTTTAAAGGGCACAATGTGCTCAGCAAGCTTTCTTCTTGACATGTGATGTGGATAACTTTCTCAGACATGGGTCAGGCATAAATTCTGCTATTTGACATGGCACAGCCCCCAAATAATATTAAAGTCACACCTGCAAATACAATGGAGTCAGTTTGCTAACAAAAATTGCGAAGGACATCTATCAACTAGATTGAATTAATCAGATCATTGCCAGAGTAGCAGAGAATATAATTGTTCCTTGATGAGAGCTCTGGGCCTCCAGTTACACAACCAAAATGGCACTTTTCCACAGAGATGTCTTGAGATGGCATTTGCACGCCTACGTCCCTAGCACTGCCTGGTTTCACTCATTTCTTAGCAGAGCTGTATGAATTGTGTGTCAAGCACAGATTTGGCAGTTCCAGTATGTTTTTGGGAGAGTTTATAAATACAGTGTTGTGCCTAAAATACAATGTTGTGACAGAGCTTTTCTTTTGCTAAGTAATTTTGTTTTACCATGTTAATCATTCAATTTTATATGAGATGTTAACTGTATAATAATTCTGAGGAAGCAATCATACTACAGTGTATTTTAAATTAATCTATTCCTTAGGCTTCTAGACATACAGTAAGTAACTTGTCATTACCTTTTGTATTTTAATACCTGTATACAATAGTAGTATTTTAAAATAAAACTTTAGTTACTGGGATAATTATATGGGTTTAGAATATCATAGTTTCACTATGTAGAAGTTAGGGGTGCTAATTTTTGACAGAGGAAAACATATTACAGAAAATCAGGAAAAAACATAAATTCATTTGAGGTTTTTTTTTTGTTGTTAGGTTGTTGTGTGGGGTTTTTTATTGATATGTCTTCTCTTGCATTCATAGACTAGGTTGATTTTGAACTTTCAGAGGACTGGTGAGTATTTTAGTACTACATGTTAAAGTAAGTGTAGGATTTTCTTTATGAAATTATATTGGTGAAAGTAACAGGCTCTGAAAGAACAAGGAAAAAAAAATAACTTGACCCCAAAAAAATCCATGCAGCCAGTTTGGTCTCTCTGGCAAAGTGGCTGTTTGAGGATTCGTCTCCAATAGCCTGCTTTTATCTCCCAGGGGTCTGGGAGGGGGAAGAGAGAGACCTGTGACAATTGGATAAGGGAAGGTCTGCCTCTGACCCATGATGCAAAGGCATGAGAGCAGCACTGAATGGAGCTGCTTAGGTTGCAACAGGATCTGTCAAGGACAGCCTGGCTCTCTCCGAGCTATTATGCATCTCTTCACTTTTCAGTGCTCCCATTTCTGGAATATTATATTAGCTTGAACAGAGATGCACTCGGCTGTCTCTGACCTAGCTGAGAGAGGGCTGACGAAGCCATGCATGCTGAGAAAATTGGTGCAAAACAGTGATTCTGGGAGGCCTAGTAGAGCAAAGGAATTCCCATTGGATTTAACACACTCTGCAGAGCCATTTGTATGCCCATGTTACTCAGTACGTAGTGTGCTTGTGAGCTGCCTTGATCGTGCAGGATGGTTGCCCTGGGTAACTCAAGTGGTCAGGTTGTCCACAGATCCCGGAAGCAACAAAAGTAGCATTGCCCTTGAGTTAATAAGCTGTGCTGGCTCGTCTGTAAATTTTTTTCAGGCAATTTCAGATACAGTGGAAGCTAATGGATATGATGACTTCTATTCTCCCTGGATAAATAGAAAACGAATTAAAGATTTTTTTTTTCCAAATAAGATAGATGGGGATATTAAAAGTATCACCTTACTTAGGTTTTATCATGTGCAGGATTGCCCTGGGCAGTAGCTTCTATTGTCTCGTTATCTCAGTCCACTGAAGTGTTCAGCTGCGGCTTTCTCAAGCCTGAATGAGGGCTGTTAGCACACCCATTCAGTTTATGCCATTGCCTAGAGACAAGATCTCATGTTGTCTGGAGCTCAAAGCCTTGATTGATGGCAGTCATTGACACCATCTCTTGTTAAGATATCTTCACGTCCACATGGTCCATCCAGACCAGCGAGTTCAGTATCTTCAGTTAGCCCGTGTGATCCTGCGTCCCTGTCACCCCTGGGCTGGGGAGAGAGCTGAACTGATTCCTGAGCAAGACTGAGTTTGTGGCTCCTTTTGACTGTCGTCCGGGACTTCCCCTACAATGTAAGTGTCACTCATTCAGGCTCTGTCCTCTGCCTGGTACCAGGATGCTTTGAAGTCAAGCCGTGTTGCCGTGCTTCAGGTGAATTGGTGTCCACGGGTGTGGAATTCATTGAGAGATTCGGCATTGCTTCTTTGAAGTATTTTATATATAAAACAAAGGGCTTCCCATTTACATAGTTAAGGTGCTTGGAGTAAAAATTATTGCAGCAACATTGAGGGCTTCTCATTTATGTAAAGTTCATGGATTAAGAATTACTGTACTACCATTGCCTGGATGTCCCATGTGCCAGGACTAGGTGAATGCAACACTAGTATTGTGACATCTATTTCCACAAAAAAAATTGTTTAGAATGGAATACTATTCCTTAGTAAGGAGAGTTGCTTATTACTTACTTAAGGATGGAAGTGTTGCCTGTTATCTTCTCTGTTCTTACCTTGTTTTCTACATGATTACAAAAGGTTGATTACAACCATACCTTCATTTTTACAGTGTAATGAAAGCTTATCTTAGCATTCCTGAGCTTAGGGGTATAGCTTGTAATATTAGTATGTGGGGTTGAGGTGTTGTAAGGAATATGGAAAAAAATCCCCAATTTTTGAGATAGTCATAAACAAAACTAATGACAGGAGGAGCAAAGAAAAAAAGGTGGAAGAGATGAATAGGAAACAGAGTAGACCTTATACTCCAGAGGCCAAGAATGCCTGGGATAAACTGAAGCTACATAACTTAGTGTTGAAACATGTTTATATATATTCCTTGCATTTTTTGGTATTCTTAACCAAATAAGAACATAACCTTTCGGGATTTCTTTTGTATAAATACACAACATCATGTTTTAAAAGTCCTATCTGTAAGGTCAAAATTATAAAGACAGTTCCTTAATTAAATATACAGATTGTGCCAGAGTGTACGTGAATCCATTATGCATCTGAAGGTGTTGAGGGTTTGGCCAGTTGTAAGGCCTCTCTCTGTCTCTTTGAAAGGTCCCACAGATCAGGGAGATTCCTGGGGACTGGAAATAAACAAATGCATACCCATCTTCAGGAGAGAGGATCTGGACCAGTCAGGCTCACCTCAGTGGGAGCAGAAGCTACATGCAGGCCCACAAATGCTAAGGCATGACTGGGTACACCCAGCATGCGGCTACCAAGGGCAAACAGTGTCTGAGAGCAACTGAAGAAGTTGAAGAAGTTTCTCAGTCTGAGAAACTGAATGCATCCTCTGGTGAGATGACTGGATCACTGAATGAAGGGAGAGCAGTGGATGGTTTGGAGTGGCTTCCAGAGGCTACTTGTGATCTAAATTAGACTAGAGAACACTCTCTAGAGATTGGGGGGTTGGGGGTTGAGGATAAATTGCTAAGCTGGCAAACAGAAATCTAATCGACCAGCTCATTCCAGGCAGTTGGAGCTGTGCAAATGGGATATATGCAGCGTTTAAGTGTTTGCCAGTGAGTCCACTGACATTTCTTACATGTTAATTTAGGCTGAGTCTACAGTGTACAAGATATAATTTGAACACTAAATCTTTGGGGTTCTTCCTACCTAATCAAATAAGAATCAGAAATACATATGGAAGAGAATGTTTTGGTCTATTTATAATGCATGTAGTCTAGACAACTGGTGTTATAAAAGGAGTATTTTCCTGCCTTTTTTTTCTTAACAGAAGAAATACTTTCTGCCTATAAACAAGGGAAACGGGATAGCACCTGTGTAATCCATGCAACTGATAGCACAATGTCTGTAAATGGTATTGGAGTGTAAGTAGGAAACAGATGTTGCCATTCAACACAGGGCTAAATATGAGTGTAGACTGCTAATTGGGTGCACATACAGGGTATGCAGTCCTGTTGGGGGGGCGGGGGGGAAGCAGACTTGTATTTCTTTTATAGACTTCTAAATTTTAAAATATGCCAGAAATGCTCTATTACTTTCTGGGGTCAACTTTGCCATTATCAGGTGAGAGATGCAAGCACTATACATTGCCAGAGCCTTCAGACCAGATTTAGGGGGATTTTAGACACACAAACACGATATTAAGCCTCTGCAGAGGAGTGAATATTTTCTGTTCTCTTCAAAGCTTCAGGTTGAAATCCTGAACCCAATAGAATGGATAAAAAATTCTGTTGATTTCAGGAAAATAGGATTTCAACTTAAGAGTTTCATCTTGTGCCTATCAAAGTGAATGAGTAATGCCATTGATTAGGGTGAGATCAAGAATGAGTCACAAACCCTTTGTAGTCACTAATGGTGAAATATAGATGATATCCTTTTAGGACCTTCTAGGATCTTTTTCACATGAACTTCAAAGAAGTAATGATAAATGTCTAGATAAATAACCTTGGTAATATCTGAAGAGAACAGTTTTCTGCCCTCATGAAAGCCTATGGCAGATAACACAGATTTATTACTAAGCAGGATGTATATTTTGGGGGGCTGATTGTTGGGTTCTTTTATTGGTTTTTTCTTCTTTTTTCTTTTTTCTTTTTTTTTTTTTTTAATGAGGCAGCAGATGTTTAATAAAGCCTAATTAGAAGAAATTTGTCAGCATTTGTGGATTTGTTCCTTTCATGATTCAGGAGATAAGCCTGCTTTGTTCTTTCTCTTTTTCTCTCCCTCTTTAATGAAGTGTTTCTTAATAACTACTAATTGAAATCTTCTGCACCCATATTTGATGATGGTCAGTTTGGGACAGAAAGCCCTTCTTACTGAGTCTATTTCAGTCACAATGCATCTCATGAACAGGTTGGCCAAAAGAGTGTGTTAGATCCAAAGTGTACCTTTGCACATTAATGCACCTGTGTGTGCCAGGTCAGGCTGGGATGTAGGGGCAGCGCCTGACATCCTGGAGGCTCTTGATGCTGAGCCCTGGATGTTTGTAACCTCTGGAGGTCTCCTGCACTGGTGTGTCTTTAGGGGTGTGAAAGTTGCTCCAGAAGCTGAGACTCTGCTGACCTGAGACCTTTTCCTAAGGTACAGAAAGGTCTTTATCTGACCATACCAGTGCTTGGAATTAACTCACTGTATTTGCTATGATGCTGGAATGATGTATTTCTGCAAGGAGAAATGAACATAGAATTTGCAGGGGAAAAAAAAGAGAAGGACTGGGTCTTGTTTACTTGTCCAAGTCATGTGTCTGGGTTTGCATACAGCTAGTCTGACTTACCCTTAGGTGGTCAAAGAGAAATAACATATTTCATATGGAAAAAAGATCTCTAGCCTTGATTTCATGAGCTGTACTAGGATTTGGAGTATTTACTTGTTATAGATCTTATTTTTTTTATTATTCCTAATTTGCATCCAGGAATAAGTCTGGTTGGGAGAAATTTAGTACAATTAAGCAACTGAGCTTTCACTGTGTTTGTTCATTTACTCAGATGCTGATCACCTTGAAATTTTAATACAACCAGCAGAGAGTGCCTACCTGTGACAACCATTTACATGAATGCACAAAACATTTTCTTCCATATTTTGTGCTGGAAGACCTGACATGCTGTCAGTGCAGGGAGAACGCAGGGATTTTCCCCCTGAGGTCACTGTTCAGATGAAAGGTGAGAGGAGTCTGCCTTTCACTTTGTACTGCAAGCCAAACCTGTTCCTCTGAAACGCATGGAAATCAGCACGAAGGGAACTGAGTATCTGATGTGGGGCTGCCCCTGCTGCCTCCAGATGGTGCCTCCCTGGGAGCAGCTTCTTGGCTAGAAAGTGCTTCCATTGATTATTTTCCATCAATCAGGTCTTTCATATAAAAAAGGCAGAAAACATGAAATTACTTGTCCTTAAGTACAGAACTTTGTTTTCTGATTAGTACCATTAGAGAGCTGGCTTAATGCAGATTTCAGTATTTTCACTGGCTGCAGCAACAAAATAAAACTCTATTTTTCTTCCTGCATAATGCAAGACTGATTTTCAGGGTAAATGAAATTGGTTTACATTAAATTGAGAGTTTTATTAATAGTGAACAAGTTATTGTCTAGTACTGATCTTGTCTACCTCCTCAGACTCCAGAGAGTAGATACTTCTACAGGAAATCATCTGTAGATATAGTCGGCCATCAGGCAGAGTCCCAGCAGGTAGCATATGTATCTTCTCAATTTCTCAAGTAATGTAGACATATAATGAAAGACTAGCTCAAAATCTCTTCAAAACGTCTTCTGCTTCACTGTTACCTCTAGTTGTTGGGTAGATTCCTTTTCTTCAGCGGTTCCAGCCATAGATCTCTTAACCCATTCCTCACTTCACAAGTGTATTGAAATGCCCGTATTTTCAATCTCTGCTGTCTTCCTTTGGGGGCCTAGTGGTGGGCCAGCTCCAGGAGCTGGGGGTGGGGATCCTCACAGCCTTGCTGGTGGCTCTGCATGAAGGCAGACTTTCCACTCAGTTGCTCTTTCTTGCTGTGAGCATTGCCCATTTGAGCCTTTTGCTTCCTCATAGGTACAACCTGAAATTCCAGCTGACAGGTGTCAGTGTTGCGGCTCTCCTGAGGCAAAAGGCACTGGGAGCAGGGTAACGCTGGCAGGGGTTCTGCTTATGGGGTGCTGGTTGCCATCCACTGTAGCTGTTCCATGTTATGAGACACCAATAGTGGCAGATTTCTGCCCATGTAGATGACACCAGCTATTTTTATGATTAATTTTTCCATTATCATTTTGTATTTGTTAATAACTGATGTTTGCCTAATTTAGATTAGGCTGGTTTGATTTCTCACTTGTCCTAAATTGTTAGTACAGCAGTAGTACTGACATGCACTGTGGTTAAGCCCTGAAAGCACATTAATGCTGAATATGATTTTCCTTTCACAATCCCAGGTTTTGAACTCTGCCCCCTCATAGCATGCTTCTTTCTCTTACGTCCTGCTAGGTTGTTCCTGATGCTGCTTCCTGACTTGTCTGGTGATTTTTAGTGTACTGCTTTGCTGTACTTCATCAGAGACATTGTTATTTTAGGAGAATCATGTTGCTCCACATTAGTAATTTAGAATGTGTTGGAGAGACATATGTTTATGAGTATGCATTTATATTTTTAACTCTTATCTTCAAAATCCATGCAGAAAAAAACCCTGAAAAATAGTGTTTTGTTAAAGGCACAGAGAATTAATCATCAGAAGAAGTTACCACATTTTTCACTCTGGAAGTAAACAGGTGCATGAAGGCTAAACAACTTACCAGAAAAAAGTTGCGGATCATCATTATGAGGTGCCTTCAGGTATGATAGGCTCTCATCAAAAAAGGGAGGCACACTTAAGGATTCAATAAGATTCTTTGCAAAGAGACCTCTACAAATCAGAGGCCTGACCAATCTCTAACCACATGAAGTTCAACAAGGGAAAGTGCTGGATTCTGCACCTGGGATGGGGCAACCCTGGATGTACAGACAGACTGGGGAATGAGATCCTAGAAAGCAGTGCCATGGAAAGGGACCTAGAGGTCCTGGTCAACAGGAAGTTGAACATGAGTCAGCAGTGCCCTGGCAGCCAGGAGGGCCAACCGTGTTCTGGGGGGCATCAGGCACAGCATCAGCAGCTGGGCAAGGGAGGGAATTGTCCCGCTCTGCTCTGCACTGGGGTGGCCTCACCTTGAGTCCTGGGGGCAGTTTTGGGCACCACAATATAAGAAAGGTATTAAACTATTACAGAATGTCCAAGGGAGGGCAACAAAGATGGTGAAGGGCCTTGAGGGGAAGCTGTATGAGGAGGAGCTGAGGTCGCTTGGTCTGTTCAGCCTGGAGAAGAGGAAACTGAGGAACGACCTCATCACAATCTACCACTGCTGCATGAGGGGAAGAGGACAAGCAGGTACCAATACTTCACTCTCAAGACCAGTGACAGAACTAATGGAAATTGCATGGAGCTGAGTCAGGGGAGGTTTAGTTTGGGTATCAGGAAAAGGTTCTTCACCCAGAGGGTGGTTGGGCATTTGAACAGGCTCTCCAGGGAAGTGGTCACAGCACCAAGCCTGACAGAGTTCAGGAAGTGTTTGGACAATGCTCTCAGGCACATGGTGTGACTCTTGGGCCTGTCCTCTGCAGGACTAAGAGTTGGACGCGATGAACCTTGTAGGTCCCTTCCAATTCAGGATATTCTATGAATCTATGATTTCGTTATCATATATCATTCTTCCAAATTTCTGTACGACTTCATCTTTTCCAACCTCTACTCTTTGCTTCTGGTATAAGCTGGTAAATCCTAGTTAGGAATGAGTGTGTTCTGGTGTTGTCTGCTTGGCTTCAGAAGACAAAGTAAGTCTGCAGAATCACGGCACGTGCATATGACAAAAATTAGTTCAGATCAGCTGTGTGAGAATCTGAGCATAATTCAATACAAATTTGGTCAGTATACAAGTAAGTCACTCTGCAAGTAGTACTCACACGCCTGTGCTTTAGTGAGCAAGGCACAGGTCAGAACTAGAGCATTCATGCTGTGTCCCACTCCTCCCCTCATCCTCTCCAAGGGCTTCTTCATCTCAGCTACCTTGTACCCATCCCCTCCAATGTGTATCCCAGTGCCCTCAGCTGGTGGATGGTCCCTTCCCTATGTCCAGGAGAAGGATGGGCCAGCTGGAGGGTGGCTCATCAGGAGGCACCTCGTGCTTCAGTCTCAGCTCTTCATGCCTTGCCTGCAGCTGCCAAGCTGCTGCTGGCAGCACAGCTGTGAGTACAAGGAAACTGCTGCACTGAAAAGGCTCATGGCTCACAGAAATAACAGGTTTGCTACGTCATGCTGGACTCAGAGGAATGACCTTCTTGTTTCTAAAGGAAGAAAGAAGCAGGACAACACAATATTTTGTGGTAGTTTTACACTGTAGAATGCAAGGATTTATTTTAAAGATAATTTGATTTACTTTAACTTGAAAAGGAGAACTGTGTGAGAAACTTCAGAGATTTGCGTATAATTTATCATTCATTGTAATGGATGGAGAGTAATGAAAGTGGGCAGGAGACCTGCACATTTCTCTTATGTAAAATCACAAGGTAGTGGCTGCCTTTAAAACCAAGGGCCTTTTTGGCTGACAGAAGATAATGTTACATGTCACATTAAAAAGTTTAACTATGCTTTATGGCTATTTTCAAATATTACCGTCAATTTTAGTGTTCTACCTGAACATCCTTTATCCTTAAAAATTGGGAAATCATTCCATATGGGCTTGCAAAAGCAGATTGCAGCTTGCCCTGCCTAAGAGTCAGCTGACAAGAATTTTACTGGTCTGTTAATAAAGATCAAGCAACACTGTGATGGATTTATTATTGCAGAGTTTTTTAAATGCTAGAGAAAACAGGACATCAGTTTAATACTGATAACTCAATTCTCATTTTCATTTATTTTTCATCTGGCTCAGCATTTGTTGCATTTCAAAGATACAAAATGCATTCTCTACCAATAACTCTGTGTATATGTAGAAGAAAATTTATTTTTACCTTCTCATGGAAAGAGAACACTAACTTTGCTGTTAAGTGAAATCGCTTATGAATTCCAAAACATATATTCCTTCATGTGATTTTAAAAATGGATATGAAAGTTCTAATTCCTAGAAATAAAAAACCCCAGTAATTTAAATTTCTCATGTCAGAAAAATGCCTTTTATTTTTCTTTGAAATGTACAGTTAGGTAAATATCTCACTAACTTCAACAGGGATAATACAAAGACAACTCCATTATTCTGGCTGCAGATCTGTGTATGTGCATTCACAACCTTATGTTAAAATGTTCTGGTGAATTTATTTAGGTTGTGTGATTAAATAAAAGGTGGAACTTTGACCTTGCTGTGAAAATGAAAAGCTATTTTCTGATCAGTAGTTCTCAGAAGTTTGTCAAAACTGTGGAGAAGGAATCAGTGCTGATTAATGAACTTGCTGGATTTGATTCACTTATGTGTCTGGTGCAGGAAAGTGTGGGCAGGACATGTACTGCCTGTGGCTAGAGCAACCAGAGCTATTGCATGATGCTCGTGGAAATTACTCAGCTGTAAGGAGAGGGAATGAATGTAACACATTCTTTTTGTGTGCATAATTTGCCATCTTTCCTCATTCATGGCATTGTGATGGTGCAGACCATGACATTGCTTTAGCTTTAGCTTCAGCTTTAGCTTTAACTTTAGCTTCAGCCCGTGGCCCACATGCTTGGAGTTCACTGCAGATGTGCTGGGATATTAAAACCCCACCGACTGTAGAAGCTTTTCTGAAATGTGAACTCCGCCAAAGGAGTATTCAAAGGAGCACTTTTTGTAAATTTACTTTCCTTGAAGAGGTTGGCTTTTATGGTTTCAGTTCCATAGGTACCTGTATTTGGGGAGAACAGACTCCTTTGCACAGAGCATGCAAACAGGAAGAACATGTTTGTAATGGACTTAGTTTCTTAGTTTTTCAAACTTGTTATTATTTCCTATATGTATCAGACATGAAAACCAGATGACAAGAATGAAATTAAGAATATCAAAACATGAATAGTGTATGTACCTGCAAAAGAAGTCCATTTAAATGTGCTAATTAGATCTGATATAACTGTCAATCAATACTTTCAAACCCCAAAGCATATGATGTTTGCTGGAACACAGAGCAGAGCTGCGAAGTAAGACTATTCCCTCTTTTTTTGGTACTTATTTTTTAATTGACTTTGCTGGATATACCCAGCCTTTTTAGATGATGCTTTGTCTAAGATCAACCACATCTTTATATATTAATGTGCCACAATTTAGTATGAACTTTGGAAATACACATTGAAAAAACCCAAGTTCCTATAAATCTCTCATTCAACCAACCAGTCTCTTGTTCATGCCATGTGTTCTGAAGACCTGTTAGAGATCTCTTTCCAAGTACCTTGAGCACACTTGGTGAATCTTGCAGTAAAGGAAATATTTTCTTGTTTTAAAGCCCACTTTGTATGTGATTTCCTGTTTTGTATGTGATTCATCACCAATATCAAGATCAGCCTCTTGTCCTCTACAAAACGCCCACCTTTCCCCCAAAGAAACTGCATGCTTCTGGCAGCAATATTTGCTCCTGTGAGTAGCAATGGAGCCATCCAAAGAAAACCATACTCTGTATTTTTCCATCAGCCTCCAAACAAAGACTGAAGGGAGGGGAAGTAAAGCAGTAAGAGGAGTTCTCTAATGGACTGTTCAGAGGCCCCTGGTCCCAGCTTTGCCAAGTGTGTATGTCCAGTGCACAGCATTCGTCCCAGCTCTAACCCAGGCTCTGCTAGGGCTGGTTTTTGAGACAGTTCAGTGCTAACTGAGGAAACTTTCGTTCGTCTGTGCTGCGTACAGTAAAAAACTACCTGAGCCAAAACTGACTCAAAGTGAAAAGTTTAGGACATTTCATTTTATTCCCAAGAACCCCCCTACTCACAAAGGTTTGTGAGCCCTGAGGGAGCACAGGGTGGGTTGTGGTACTTTGTGGGTCACTCCATAGGAGTGACCTAAAGCACTCCCATGCCAATTTTTTATCCCAAGGTGCCAGTGAGTATCCAGTGCAGAGTGCTGCAGAGGATCAGTAGTCCTGAGGTCTTAGTGACCCCCTCATCCCTGTTAAAGCTTTCTTCTAGCACGTCAAGTGCACTCAAGCTTATGCATCGTGTGAATGCCCAGGATCCAGGCATGTAGGTGAAGATGTAGCCATGAAAGAGGTCAGAATGGGAAAGCTGGGGATAACTTGGAGACAAACAAAATAGCAAAAGACAGTTTACAAAGCCAGACAAAATGCAAAGGACAGATACTCGTAAATGAAATAATGTCATTGAGGTAGATTTTTTGATGTGGTTTGTTTTGGTTTGGTTTCTTTGCCTGAAGAATACTGGGGGAACAGAAAGGATCAGAGCAGTAGCTACTGTGTTTTAGCTGTTCCCAGATGGTGGCTGGCATTTTAGGGACATTCTCCACTGGCATACTTCAGATAAAGCGATGTGATTACTGTGGACTGGGGCTTTTATGAACCGGCCTAAGAACAGCAGAGATTCAACTGACTGTTGACGTGATTTAAAATTTAACCCTATTTTTGCAAAGTGTCTAACCACACTTAATTTCTAGAAAAGTAATTATGATAACTGTAGGTTGCTTTGGGACTGCACTGAACTGTTTTGGGAACAATTCTGGTGTTTCAGGGTTTTACATAGAAATTTTATCTGCTATATAAACCTGTGCAGCTATAAATTAAAAAAATAAAATAAAGTGAGAAGTGGAAATAATTCTCTCCAGAATGCTATATATTACAAAAGATTAGCAAAACAGTTTCATGCTCAAAATATTTTATTATTATAATTAGAAACAACCTGCTATAGGGAAGGAAAGATTAAAATATTAATATATACATGAGTGTATAAGATTCCCATAAATTATTGTAATTTTCAGTTATAAGTGATACCTAAAATGTGAAAGAAGGTCTTAGTAAAAGGAGACAATATTATTGAACAATTATTGAGATTTTTTATTACAAGCAGCAATGTAAGTAACATTTCTCATTAATCTTTTTCCTCCTTTGCCACAAGGAGATGCTTATTTTGTTCCCTAAACAACTTTGATGTACTTGATATGTTTCATTATTTAGTTCCATTCCAGCATGTGCAATTTTCCTTTAAATTATTGTGACATATGTATACATTGTATTTACTGGACATTTCCAGTCTAGGCTAGCCTGTGACAGATTAGTCTTAGTCTTAGGATCATAGAACCATAGAATAGTTTGGGTTGGAGGGGACCTTTAAAGGTCCAACCCCCTTCATCTAGGGCATCCTGCAGCAGGTTAAAGTGTGATCTTGGTGCTATCTATTAGAAAGAACTGTTAGCAATGGCAGCATTATCAAATGTGGAACCCTAACTGTATGGAAGTATTAACGTGAAATTCTTTTCCTCAATAAAACAGCAAGAGCAAGAAAAATAACTTAATTATATACATTCAGACAGGTCCAGTGTTCTAACATAAAGTTTCAACTAGAATTGTCTTTTCCTCATTCCTCTCCTTGTCAAGGTAGTACATTTTCATGGTAGAATTATTCAGTTTACCTTCAAAGTATTAAAATATCTTAGGGCTTATTGAAATACCTTTTTTTAAGGAAGACTTTTGTAATCTACTGAATAATCAAGAACGAGAATGTCAGTTTTGTAAATATGACTTAAGGATTGCTACTGGAAATTTCACAAGTAGCTGCAAATATATTATCTCCCCATAAAATGTAGTTTTATTTTACTACATAACTAGAAAAGTTGTATTTGTGGCTTTGAATTCCTCACCTCTACACAGATTTATTATTACAAGTCACTACTCTTATGGTTTGCATTTTACAACCCTAGGACATTTGGATTTGATCAGAATGTCAACAGTGCCACATTCTGCCACAGAGGGAAGACTGGAGTTGAGTTTTAATATTGTAGGCTTGGCTAGTTAATGAAATAGATGCATTTGCTGGAACATACACTAGAGATTCTCTTGCAAGGAAGCCCAGATCTAAAATTTCCAAGACAAGTTGTAGTATTTCCATCCAGAAGACCACACCTACCATCTGAGAAGCTGAAATGTAGATTTGCAATACACAGACCAAGATCATGTACGAAATCTGCATATTGGCAAAAGTCTTATGAGGGAAATCTGGGGTGGAGTCTGATAGCAAACTAGTGCTCACCTTAGGGCTGAGGGATTCTCATGCAGTTCCTCCACTGCTGGCAGCTTTTGGCTTGGATTTTCAAATGGCTCCAATGTCTGGCTCCCTTGTGAATTTAAAATGTGCTTTGCTTAAACTGACTTTGTCCTGATGGGCATTTCTTTTAGCATTAATATTGTGCCTACAAAAAGTTTTCAGTCAAAACTTACAGCTTGCATCCAGAGCACTCAGAAGTCACCATCAGCACAGAGTTACATGAGCATCAGAGTTGGGCTGCTCTTACTGCTTGAGTATTGGTTCTGTTGCCCTGCATCATTTATTATAGGAAAACAATTCAGTTATCTTTAGATCACCTGTAATAAAAAGGAGACGCAATTTAAGACAAATACAATCTTTTCCTTCAACACTAACTCAAATTCAGGGGTTGAAAAGTTATCAAAAAGGTTGCTTGTTGCTTTTATTTAAAATCATAATTGATAGAGAGGGACCACAGCTCCTATTTTTAAATGTGCTTTCCTTGCATAGTTCTGCATATCCTTTATACTCTATTGCTATGACATAGATACAATTTTAAGGAAAAAATTGTCATAGAGAAAGCAGCTGCATTCTCTTATGCCTCCTCTATACGCATATAGATGCAGTGCAAAAATTTAAGGAAAGTAACATTAAAAGCGCCACCAGCAAATTCAAACTGCACTGGAGAGTCTCTCTCTCTCTAGAAGGTAAAAGGGACTGGAGGAGAGCAGAGAGAAATCACTACTCTTGTCAAAAGCCCTTCTGACAGTTTAAATCTTTACTTACTGACAAAATTTTTGGAAGAACAGAACAGATACAGCTTGTGATGGCAGTTTCTTTATGCAGGATGGTAATTGTCAGGAGATGCAACTTGGAAGACTCTGAAGTTCTCAGTGCTGTGTCTTTCATGAAGGATCTGCCTCTGGTAGACCAAGAGTTTCTACAGGAACAAAGTGAAACCAGAATTTTTAGGGTTCAGACTGGTGCATCCAAGTTGAGTCAGAGATGATCTTCAGCTCCTGCCTGTAAGTTTGGCAGGAATATTTATCTGCACCCTTTACTAAGGAAATTACAGAGCACTCTTTCAGAAGCATAGTAAATGAGAACATTATGTCTTCAGAATATACTTACACTTGGATAAGTGATTGCTACCTTAAAGCCAAGTGGAGAACAAATGCATAACTTCTGTTTTACAACCTGTGGTGGGTTGGGGTTTTTTGGTGTGTGTACAATGCTGCCTTATATACAAACAGCCTTCATGTTTTACCCTCATTCATGCCATCATGGAAACATGGAACTGGAATGCTGCAATGGATGGCTATAAATTCCTCAGAAGGGAGAGGCAAGGAAGGGGAGGTGGTGGAGTAGCCGCCTGTGTTAGGAGTGTTTTGATTGTCTAGAGCTTAATGAGGTGAGGTAGGATTGAGTGTTTCTGGGTAAGAATCAGGGGGAAGGCCAACAAGGAGGTGTCACGGTGGGAGTCTGCTTTAGACCTCCCAACCAGGATAAAGAGTCAAACAAAGTATTTTATAAACAGTCTCATATTCACTTTCCTTTGTTGTCATGGAGGACAACTGACCAGATGTCTGCTGGAAATACAACACAGCAGAGAGGAGGCAAACTGGGAGGTAAGGGGTTTGGAGCACGTGTCTTATGAGGGAGTGGCTGAGGGAGCTGGGATTGTTTAGCCTGGAGGAAAGGAGGCTCTGGGGAGACCTTATTGCTCTCTACAACAACCTGAAAGGAGGTTGTGGCCTCAAGTTGCACCACAGGAGGTTTAAAATGGATATCTGAAAAACTTGCTTCACTGAAAGGGCTGTCAAGCATTGGACCAGGCTGTCGAGGGAAGTTTTGGAGTCACCATCCGTGGAGGTATTTAAAAGACACGTAGATGTGGCACTTGGGGACATGGTTTAGTGGTGGACTTGGCAGTATTGGGTTAACAGTTGGACTTGATGATCTTAAAGGTCTATTTCAGCCTAAACCATACTGTGATCCTGTAATTCTATGACTTTGGGACAGGCCTTCTTAAAGCCAGGGAGTGACAATCTCCATGCAGTAGCTTAGAGTTTTAGGGATTTCTAAGAAATTACTTACGATTTTCTGCTAATAGCTAAAAGAAGCTTGTAGCTGTGCATGTGATCCCCACTCTTCCCAGCTGGATGGGGACAGCATCTGTGCCCCAGCTGGGACTTGATGTGACAGAAGACTTCTCTAAACACATCTCAGCATGGCTATTGCCCACTGTTTTCCACAGGCCTTGCATTCTGGAGGCTCTTATCTTTGCCAATCAATTTCTGAGAGGATGAAAGAACATCTCTTCTGAAGGCTGTAATACATGGTCAGCACTTTTAAAGAGAACACCTTTTGATCCAATAAATAAATGAACATTTTGTTCATTAAAAAAAAAAAGTCCTCTAGAAGGTCAGTCACCAAAGGGGAGCTGCATGTATAAACTCCTTGGAAATACAAAATTCTGGACAGTTCTTCCTGAGGGCTTCCTCATTTTGCATTTAGAGCAAGTTCTGTCTCCAGTGTGGCTCCAAGGAAAGATTGCCATATATGGAAATTACTCAGTGGAAAAATACCTAGAACACCCAGTCTCCTTTGCAAATCTCCAGTTCTTCTCTCACAGAAATGATCATGTATGTTTTTGGATACCAGAGAGATTTATCTAATTTTTATACAGGCAATCTTTTCCAATCCTGTCCCATCCTCCAGAGCTGTACTGCCTGTAGGTTGAAGAGTTCCCCAACAAAAGGTAGTTTAAGTTTGATATCAAAGATAGACTAAAACTTGAGGATGAGCCTGAAATATAAATGAGTCTTCACAGTTGACACTGAGAGAGCCTGAGCCATGGAATGACTTGCAGCTTTGCTCAGTTACATTATGTACTAAGTTCTGTACGAGCATTTGTGAATTTCTTTTCAGGTTGTGCCATTGTTGTAGCCACGTGTGACATCAGTTTCTCATAACCCATGTCAGTGGAGGCTGTGAGTCCCTCCACAGAGGTCAGTGAGTTTGTCACAGTGGCAGCTCAGAAGTTCCTAAAGAGGAATGGGGAACACTGAAGTGTTTGTGCTTCCTCAGCAGGAAAATTATAGTCTTGTGCCAGGGGCCAGATCAGGGGCTACCTAAGCATTTCTTGGGTTGGGAGCAGGGGGGAAAAGAGCTGAAAAAATCAGCTCAGTTTCTGTGTCCTTATGGGTCTTCACCTGCTGTTAACAACTACTGGTAGGAGGTAGGAGGTGGGAGGTGGGAGGAGATTATCTCCCCAACACATTGTTTTCTACATGGAAATTGGAGTGGTATCTTCCAGCACAGTTTCACTGCTGCAAAGAAAAGTAGTAGAAAGTATTGCTGTCATCAGAGTGTGCAGAAGACATAATTTCTGCTTCAAAATATTTTTTAATGTTTTGAAGCAGAAAAATCTAAATCTAAAATCTCATCTTTTAACTTGGGGTGCTGCAAGACACACCACGTGTTGTCTCATCACTGCTGAGATTTTTTCTTGCACCTTCTTAATTTTTGTTTTCTTGTCATTCTCATTCTAATTCCAGTAGGCACGTACAGTACCACAGCAGTGCCTCAAGAGCTGTTTATACAATGTGAGCAAAAACCTACTGCAAGTAATAGGTAGCTTTAGAAGTAAACCAGAAAACTGAGAGGGGAAAAATGAAGTATTTTCTAGGTATTCAGATGAGGCAGAATACATGCATGCGGTCACAGAGAAGGAGTGAAAGGTTGGACCTGAATCTTCAGTAAAGTGTGAAGAATCACACTTCTTAGGCTTCCCACAGAAGTGATGTTATTCATGAGGAGATCCTGACCTGCTTGTTACCCCCTGCATGATGTTTCCTGGAGGTCACCTGTTCCTGATCAGGGATTCCATCAAAAACAGAAGTGGGGGAGAGAACAAATGCCTCCTGTGAATCCTTCACTTGCACTAAGGAAAAGCTTTAAGGAGGGAAATAAAAATTGCATGAATATGCTTCTTCCCTTTTCTTCCAGTAACTGTGCCTGTGCGTCCAATACTCCTGACAGGATGAAATGTGTGGTATCATGAAATATTTTGTATAACAAGGGAACTCTAATGATGGAAGCATAGACTGCTAGACAAAGTGGTATTTTTACTAGTTCTACCTTTTTTCCCCTTAAAACTCTAACTCTGATATCTGATTTCAATGCTGTGTGGTGCCCTTCTTTTGGCCTGCTCACTGCTAGGTTTTCTTAGTTCTGTATAAATGGAAATTTTTGAGCTGTGGGTTAGAATCCATCATGGAAAGAAAAGCGCTGGAAATGAAGTAGCTAACTGTACTTTTTGTGCCTTTTAAGGACACAGTTTCTTATGTGCCAGAGAAGAGGAACCAGTAAGTGAGCAAAAAGGAAGAAACAAAATAGTAAGACCTCCTTCACTCCAGACAGTGACAAATATGACTGTGAAGCCAGAGTCCATGGTATAACCTGAATACTTGCCAAAGCAATCAGTCACTTACAGGGCCTCATACTGGTATTACTGGCTTGCAGATTCCCTACTAATAAAGGGTTTTGCACAGGAACCAATAGCAAGGTGCATTTTTGAACAGATATCTATTGGAACAGTCTTTTAAACAAAGTTTGACAAAATGTACTATATTTAGACTTGTACTTTTCCACTGTCAAGACATTACATCTCAAAACTCTGCAGAACGTCCTCAGGGAGGCACACATTTCTGTATTCTGTGAGAAGGCAAGAAAAGGTGTGTCTGGCATGAACAAATCTTGGTCAAATGCTTTCTTTAATTCTTCTACTGCATGCTGGGTTAGCTCTGAAATTAAGAAGAAGAGAATGTTTCCTTCTCACTTTTCTCTTGATTAACCCTCTCCTGCCCAGGGTACTAGCCAGTTTATTAACATTTGGAATAAGATCTTGGACTGGAATAAGAGAAGCAAAATTTAGGATTTGCAATAGCATCACAGGAATTCTGCCATAAAATCGCGTTGAGCTCCACTCGGTGCTTTCCGTCTCACTCTGTGCTCTTCAACCAACTCCCCTCTTGACCCAGAAACAGAGCTGGGTTAAGAGTATGACCCAAGTAGCCAGAGGAAACTGGCTCAGAGCATCTTTTTTGTTTTTGACCATGCCCATTGACTAGATTCATGTGCCTCGGAGTTAAGCTGGTTTACCAGTGCCATCAATTACTTCTGTAGTGACGTGATATTCCTGCATGAGACTGCCCTGTTCCAGGGTATGATTTGTAAAGCTAACACCAGAGATTGTACCTTCTTAGAGGTCAGTAACGCAAGATTTGTTCCTGTACATATAAGGAATTCATTCAGGGTATGTGAATCATGGTACTGTGTCCTTTCTTTGGAAAATCATGTGATGATACTGTGCTTTTCTTCAGAAAATCGTATCAGATGTGGTAAATAACTGCTTTCTTCACTTGCAAATTTTGTCCTGCAGAAAAATAGCTGTGGGTGGTAATGGAAGATACAGCCTTAAATGTTCACGCCCTTTGTCAAACCTTCTTAACAGTAAAATAAAAGGCCACAGGATTTCACTTCTTGTGAGTGGAACAGTTCTTAGCTTCTTCCCCCCAGTATCCACACTGAAGGGTCCAGTACACAGTCCTTGATAGTAAAAGGAATCAAGTAAGACCAAGTGTTCAAGAAAAGAAGCCTCTAAAGATGCTGTTTGATACTAAGCTAAAACACAACTTGGTATCCCCTCAATGCAGCTTCAGGCACTTTAGTGTCTCTCTGTATCATCAGCTGTGTAAAACTATAAATAAAACTATATGAAGCATATAAAACTATATGAAGCATTTAGCACTGTAACTCTGAAAAACAGCTCTACTTCATTCACAATAGCTAGCATAATATGTCCTTGAGAAAACTGGGTGAGTCAGGCAGTTTATTACTGTTTTCTAGTAATGTTATTTTAATTGACAGCCATATTTGGAAAGGTAATATTTTTTGAGGGGATTGTTTGTACACTTTCTTTCAAATACTTTATCTAGTGGTTATGCAAAGAATAAGATTTCCAAGTAGGCAATTCACAGTTTGTTTATTATCATACATGAAAATACTTTGTCACTTCTAGTTTTCTGCTGTCTCTTTGCTGTGCTATTTTGATCAGTCATTAGAGAAACCAAGTATTTTCTCCCTAGAACTGCAAGAGCTCAGGCTCAACTTGTGCAGTGCCCTCTTTCCACTGAGTGCACCATACTTTCGTTACAGAACCAACCCACTGAGCACCTGAAAACTTAATTCAGAGATGTGCAATGGCATTAGTTAAAACATTTCCTGTATTTTATATAAGTAAAACCATGAAAGAGGAAAAAGAAAAAAGGACATCTGAGGAATGTAAGTTACTGAAGTACAACAGAATCAATTGCTTTCTACTTTGCTGTAGGTAATGAAGTGGATCACAGGATCATTCAACTGCTAACTAATGGAAGGAGAATCTATTGAACTTACTGAAAACTGCTCAAAGAAATTCACATTTTTCCCCCCTCCTAAAAAAATTATTATGACCTGTAACAGGGAATAAATGTGAAGTATCTCAAGTATGTTTGGGTGAGATTGCACAACTTTTAGTTTGAAGGGAAGTAAGAAGACTGTCATCTGAAAATGGCTTGGAGATCATCCCTGTGGATCTATTTGCACTTAACCTTAGACTAGTATTTGTATTTTCTTCTTGAAGCATGAGTTCTGTGAAACAAAAGGCAAAGATCTTACAAACACAGCACTTCCAGACACTAGAGATCAGTCTGAAGATCCTATAATTAAAGAAATACAACTCTGCATTACATATGTAGATGGCAATAAAATATTTTTCATGAAGTGTGTTTTGTGTCACAGCAGGGCTGACTGGCCAGTGTGGTTATGCTTTCATTGGCATAACCACAAGATTCTGTTTGACACCAAGTCTAATAAAGTGTTAGAAGAGCTGTTCATTTAAAGGGGACTGTCAGAATGTAGTGGTACTAACATCTGACTGTATGAAAGTTTTTGTTAAGAAAAGGGAAAAGTTAATTTTGGGGGAGGAAAGGACAATATTGCTTGACAATAAAACCATAGCTCCTCTGCTTTTTAATATTTATAAGAATTTTTTACCCTCAAATGATGCAAGATGCCTTTGTAAAATGCAAGAGGCATGGCAGACCACAAAATTTAGCAAGATTTTCCTATCTGCAATATGCTATGGCAATCTTCCCTCAAAAGTCTAATTACCTCTTTCAAAAGACTTGTGTGATTGTGCAAGCTGCACACAATTTATTCCTAATTCTTTTTCTTTGGGGTAATAATGCTGATACTTGAAGAAGGCTCTTGTAATAAAATCAAATGGAAAAGCATTTAAACAGTCAAAACACTGCTGTGGATACCAAACATGTGTGATACACTGTGTTTCCCAGGACAGAATATTGCCTAGTCTAACCACCCAGTGATGCTGGTTTGTTGACTGAGACACCGTTGTCCTGATTCAGACCAATTTACAAAATGGAAACACAGCTTCTAAATCCAGACCATTTGGTCATAATATGTCACAGGTAGCACTTTGTTATGATGAACGCAGATCATTACAGTGCTCCTGAAATCCCTATTTATGCCACCACTAGAGGCTTACCCCCCCTTGCTATTTCATGCACCAGAAGTTTGCCAAACCACCCCTCCAAGGCCCTGCAGCCCTTAGAAGCTTGTTTTGCAGGCTTAACGTGCAGTCCATGTAGGAGGGGTGGGGAATGTTTATGGTACAAGCAAGTCCTTGTGTCATCCAGTGTGAGTAACTTTGGAAAGTGAATGCTATAGCTAGCTCATGCTCCCTTGTCATCACGCCTCTTAAAAGTAATATTACATGTTAAGACTATTGAGAAATAGTGAACTTTAATGTCCTGTCTCAAAGTTCTAATTGACCTCAACATTTTTGATCACGTAAGTAAACACTGCATGTATAAGAAAACATATAAAATGAGACTTTATCCTGTTTTCTACCTGCTAGCTTCAAAATATAAAAGCAAAACATTAGTCTTCATGGAAATTACAGAATGGCCAATACTATTCAGTTTAAAACTTAGTATACGACTCATTTGAAAGATTACTGTTTTTCTGTGAATTACAAAACAAAATACATCTGCTTCTAAAAGAATTATTTCTTGAAATAAAATATTTAATGCCAGAAATGGTGTTTAGTTTGATGTCCTTATGCAGAGAATGCTGAATACAAATTACATAGTAAAAAGTCTAGAAACCTTATGGTACTGAAGCTAAAATAATTTTTTAGAGGAGAATACCTTAATTTAAAAATTGCTCATTTCATGTAACTTGAAAATGACCATCATATGAAAACACGTGGTGCATATTTATTTATTAAGGCTTCTGACAGTTGAGTTTCATAAAAACAAAGAAAATAAAGTTCCTTTTAAAAAATGCAAACAAAGTCCAATGGTCAAATAAAGAATTATAGACAAAACAGAATAATCATGTAGAATATTCTTAATCCAGAGGACATGGGAAGCATGGAGGATACTAAGAATGTAAAATATTTATAGGTGGGTGGACGTTATGCATCTACTAATTCACACCTGTGATGTCTGCTTTCACCTTTGAAGCAAAATTATTTAATCAAAAGGGATTTCAGAATCAGGAAGCCATGACTTCAATTTGCAGAAATCTATTTAAATTATTAATTGTTTGGGCCACTGGCTTGTTTCATATCTGTGTATTTTATTGAGCTGAGTACAATCTCAATGCCAAACAAATCCAAATTGTCTGCCTCCCTTCACTTTTCCTAAAAGTGTTGACAGTCACAACAATGATGGCATTTATTAAAATACTTTACTAATTCTGATAATTCAATATCTGATTCCTCTGGTCTCCTGCTGTTACTCTGATTGCACTACTGAACTATTAGAAAGATGCTCTAAAAAAGCAGCCAGCACTCTCCATGTTATCCCATACTGTCCCATCAGCAATAAGGGAGAAATGTGGTAGCATCAACAGAGGTAAGGTAAAAGGTAACTTTTTAACAGGTGATATAGCTTGTAGGTGATTCAAACTGGTAGAAAGTAAATGATGGTTCCTGGGCAATTTATCCAAGTGCTTGTGCAGTCAGAACACCTGAGTGTTGAAAGTTTAAATTACAAGTGATCATAGCTCCTTGGCACAGTCCTGAGGCTCCTCCTCATTTGGGCACAGAACACAACCTTTTGGGAAAAAATTGTGGTCGTGCTAAAGTCTCCCTGCTTTGTTAAAGAACGCAAAGTAACAGCTCCCAGTGCTTTGTGCTGTGCATCAATAGTAAGAAAAACATCCCTCTGGCTATGTTTTAAAATTGTTTTAGCTCAGTCTTGCACCTTTTTCAAGTAGGAGTTCTGTACCTCATTAGAGGAACGACTCTGACACACTGTAAGACTTTGGCAAACAAATCTTGGGTATTGCTGCTTTCTTTTGGTAAAGTATCATTCTGTTTGGTAAGTCATATGTGAATAGACCATTATAGTTGATGATAAACTGTTTCAAGGTTGATTTTTTAAAAATGAAATATGCATATTGGGTTACAGGCTTTTCTCAGTACTCCCTTCTTCTGTAGGCACTTCATCTCTTAATTGTAACAGATTTTCCATTCCTGACAATAACTTTGCATGACAGTAAAATGTTATTTTGGATTAAAAAAAAAAAACAACCCTAAACTATAATGTCCTAAAATATTTGAATTCTGAAGATTAGCTTTAATTTTTGAAAACCAAAGAATCTCTTATCCCATGTCCGCACATTGAGGAACAGTGCTATGAAACTCCTGTGCCAACTATTTGTATTACAGAGTGCACAGCAGCATCTGTGGAGTCAGGGCACGAGCAGCCTCCTCTCCCTGCCTGCCAGCAAGCTTGGCAGTGCAGCTGTGTCAGCACAGAGGGATATTTGTGTGCTAAATCTAAACTTGCTGTAGGATACATTCCCTGCCCTTCCAGGACCACAGTTGGCTTCTCAGGGGAGTCTACAGCCACTATAATATAATATACCCAGGATGTTTGGCAGAATCTCCTGGTTGTCCTTCAATGCTTTCTTTTTTTTTCACATTTGTTTGCCTGTGTAGAGCACAACTTCAGAGCCCTTAAGACTTAGACATCTGAGGATGTTCTGATAGTCTATTTGGATTCTTTTCCAGAAACACTTTATGTTTATGACTCCTTTTTAAACTAAGTTATCAACACTGATAGTAGTTGGTGAGATTTCCAATTTTCTGGATAAGGCAACTGAGGTGGAAAAGCCACACCATCTTGTATTCACTTCAGGAGATTAATAAAGAGAGAAAAATGAAAGCAAAATAATAGTTTTTCTCTCTCTTTGCTTCAACATCTATAATGATTGAGGTGTCTTGTATCTCCCTGAGACCCCAGACCTGATCTTCTGAGCTTCCTCCATCTGCAGAGGTCACCCCCTTCAGACTGCAAGTGACCCAAGGAAAGCACTTCCTGAGAACTTCTCCTGGTTCCAGAGCAGGGGGACAGGGTGGTATCATGGCAAGTCCTTGATCAGACTGGCTGGGCTGGGTCAGGTGAAGGTAATGTTTTACTCATGTCCAGCTTAGTGTCCTATTTCCACAGGGGCCAGCAGCAGCTGGTAATTAGGGGAAGAATAGAGAAGAGGTCAAGTATGAAAGGACACTTTGTTGATGTTTCCTCTGAGCTTTAGGCAGTCTGTGGCACAGGGATTTCCAGAAACCAGAGTCTGTATTTGCATTCTTTTGCTTATTGGGTCTCGATGGACTTTCTATGAATTTTTCTAATTACTTTCTGAATCATTCATACTTTTGCCATACACAACATCCTGTGGTAATGAATTCTGTGATTCAGGTATGTTGTGTAACAAAATGTTTCCTTTTTTTAAAATCTTCATAGTAATTTCATTAGGTGCCCCTACTTCTCTTAACTTGAGAAGTGTGAATAGTTTTTCTCTGATCTATTTCTGCTTACCTATACTCTATTATTTTCTCTGCTTTTCTTTAGAAAGAAGCAGCTCAACACCTTTGTTGCTTTCCTCAGTATATTTTCTGAGTACATTACATCTTCTTTTGAGATGTAATGTGACCAGCAGTACAATTCTTCTCATTTGAAGAATTTAAAGAATAGTGTAACTATATTTTTTTTCAAATAATTCATGTTTATTTTGCCTTTTTGATGTCTATTGACTGACATTTTCATATATCTCTACTGGATGGTAATAGCTCATGGAAAGCTCATTACTGTGTGTATGTATAAACATAGTTATGCAGTTAGAGGAGAACATGTCTTTACTCTGCATTTATCATTAGTGAATTTTGCTTGCTGCTTTGTTTATGTTTTGTATTGTGAAACAATTGTTAACTTTTTTCAGCAGGTTTTACTTTTCCACATAATTTTGTATCATCAGCAAACTCCATCACCTTCTTATTCTCTCCATTGCCTAATAATGCAGTAAGTTCAAAAGCATGCATCTCTGTTGGGCTGCATTGAGAGTCTTTCTCCCTCTGTTATGAAGTCTGGCCCCTTGATTACTGTACATTAAAGGATACTAAATGATGAGCCAGCTCATCCTACAATAGCTTCATTTCCTTGCCACAGGACTTTGTAAAAAGCTTCCTGAAAATATAAGTATACTGCTATCAACAGATTATTCCAATCCACATGACTATTGACTCCTATAGGAAAACTATAGATTCGCCAAGCAAGACTTAAAGCATTTGTTGATTCTTTACTGTTTTACTTATCCAGATGTCTTCTAACTTTATTATTACAATTTAATTCCTCATGAAGTCTTGAGTAACACCAGAGGTCCTTTAATACCACAGAGTCCATCAAAGCTTTCTGTGCAAAAACACCCAATAAAAACCCCAAAACAAAGGGAAAGTTACTGGGGATATAAAACAAGTCTAAAATATTAAAAGGTTGTGGTGCTGGTTTTTTTCAGAATTGCTTTAGTGATCTTGTCCTGGCTTCAGATGGGATAGAGCTAATTTTCTTCTTAGTAGCTGGTACAGTGCTGTGTTTTGGATTCAGTATGAGAACAATGTTGATAACCCACTGATGTTTTGGTTGTTGCTGAACAGTGTTTCCTCTGGGTCAAGGACTTTTCACTGTCTCATGCTCTGCCACTGAGGAGGTGCAGGAAAACTGGAAGGGACCACAGCCAGGGCAGCTGACCTAAACTGCCCAGAGGGATATTCCATACCATGGAATGTCATGCCAAGTGTATGAACTGGGGGAGCTACCTGGAAGGGGGCTGATCAGTACTTGGGAATGGGCTGGGCATCAGTCATCAGTCAGTGAGCAATTGCACTGTGCATCACTTGTCTTTCTTGGGTTTCACATTTCTCCCTCCTTCCCCTTTTTCTTACAATTAATAGTAGTAGTAATGTCATTATCATTATTATCTTTTACTTTGTTTCAATTATTAAACTGTTCTTATCTCAATCCATGAGTTCTATTTTCTTTTCTTTCTTGATTCCCCTGCCCATACCATTGGTGTAGGGGGGAAGGGAAAGGGCCAGAGGGGATCCTTTCTCTCTAGTGGTTCCAGGGCTGGTGCATGTGCCTCAGGGATGGTAGTAGAGACTGTCTCCACCAGTCAGTCTCCTCCTCAGAGCCCCTAATACTTTTTAAGCCTTCTACCCCCTCTTTAGCTCTGCTGCCAGGCTGAGCAGCTCATCCACCTGGCCACACCCCACACAGGTGTCACCTCTCCTGCCATCCAATGCCAGTGCCAGGCTCTGGCACACTCTGCAGCCCGAGACCTGGACAGCTGCAGGTTTTTGGCAGCTCCATTCGTGTCAACTCCAGAACTGGAGCAGCTTTGGAGTCTTCTTCAATAACACTGAACTATGAGCCATACCCAAGGCAGGACTTCAATACCAGATTAGTAGGAACTCGAGAGGCAAGCTCCAATTCAAATAACCAAACTTTTCCTTTTTAATTAATACAAAAATAGATCAAGGCTATACAACAGTTATTTTTCCCTTCTCTTCTCACTGAGGTTTGCTGACCTTACTAAGGTTCATGACTAAACCAGTATGCTGTATGTATTTCCAACTTAGCATAATTCATTAATATTAGGATCTATAGTTGGAAGAAATAAGCTTTAGACTTCTTAAAAATACAACAGCCTATTTCCTTGAGAAAAAGCGTATCACTAGTGCTTCACTCTTAACCACTGTCAGTCAAATCACTTATAAATTCTGAGTCTTGATCCTGAAGCACTGGTGTAAAAAACCTTGACAGATGACCATTAATTACCTATGCAAAGAACTGTTCCTTTGGGATTTTGTACGCAATATACGTTCACAGTATTTCACCCTCAGATGAAATACAAGAAAAACAGCGAGACATGCCTTTAGTAATTTTAAGTGAAGCCTACAGAAGAACCCATCTAAACAAATAGAAGGAAATTAATAAGAGGCAAGTAGGATCTGTAAAGCTGTGTATGTACCTAGGTTTTCAGTGGTAGAATTTAGAATCTCAATTTAGCCTTGCAGCTAAATGTGGCTGAACACAAGAGAGACAACAAATCATTTCAGGGAAAATTGTGACAGTAATCAAAGATAAGATAGTAAAATCTGGCAGAGACGCAAGAGTTAAGATACGAAATCTTAGGGGAAAAAATACTGTATAAAGGATAAAGTTTCTTAATTCAGAGA
The DNA here is from genome assembly GCA_013397975.1 of Machaerirhynchus nigripectus. Lineage (NCBI taxonomy): Eukaryota > Metazoa > Chordata > Aves > Passeriformes > Dicruridae > Machaerirhynchus > Machaerirhynchus nigripectus. The sequence goes on from VZRQ01001577.1 coordinate 888,801, forward strand.
TAATACAGTAATGGACAGCCTTCAAATGATTTAGCTATCTAGAGGCAATGGTTTTGATTTTTTGAGGATAAACTGTAGTAATTATCCCAAAAGAACAGAGTGAGTAACTGTCCACAAGTTTTCTACATGATATTATGGGAGCAAATGAATCAGGCATACGCTTGTGATGTGGTGCCAGTGGGGGAGGGGAGAGACACCAGATGTTCCTTAAGAGGCAAGCATTAACAAGAAAGAAAAAGCAAAACTTCCTCCTAGTAATATCAACATACTTCTGGGTTTTCGGTCAAAAGGAAATTTCAGGAATGTCCTGCACAGACTTGGGTGGCTCGGGAAAAGGTATGTACAAAAGGCTTTCATATATCTACTTTACGTAAGGGAAACAACCACAAAAAAACAGGTAGCCAAGACTGCAACAAAATTCAGTCTTTTTTTAACTAATCTTTAATCCTAGAAAGCCTAAGCAGGAGCAAGTGAAATAGAAAATCAGTAATTCTTGCTAGAATAAAAATTTTGCTATCAAAAAGATCAGCTGTTGCCATTAGCCTTATTCTGGTTTATGATAAATTCTGATGATATTTTGGTCCCATTTCTCTAGTAAATATCACTGTACTTTAGATGGCATTTCTACATAGAACTGACATTATGTGTCTGCTCATCACTGTTCTTAAGCCTGTGTTTTCCAGGTGTCTGAGAAGAATAATTTTGTTCTGGTGAATTGAAAGGATCCTGTATCTTAGATATCTTCAGGTCTAAAGGTTGCAATGAAACCACATAACCTATAACTAACAGCCATAATGTTTTCTGAACTGGAAACTGATCTGGTGCCAACCAAATTATAATGGGAGTATGATTATTATATATATTATTATATAATGGGAGTATGATATATTTATTGAGTAGGTGATCATTTCTTCAAAGAGACAGAACCTGTTCACTGTATCTCTTTTAAGACATTATTAATAATTAATAATGATATTAACATATATATTACTATGAAGATTATTAATGTTATAACCCCCAAAAAGGACTGTGGATTTCTAAAGTATGTGGCTTTTCCTGTAAACATGAGGAATACAGCTGGTCATGAGGTGGTGAGATACTGATCACAAAGCATTTTTCATGTTAGTGCTCTGAATCATTGCTTTCATCTGAAATCTGAGTTGTGTTATGATTGTTTCGTCTTCAGAAATGGTATAGAACCAGACTAAACTTTAACAACTGTACCCTACCAGAGGAACATTCTATTTATTATGAACCAGTCAGTCAATGTAAAAAGTGAATTGGAATCTGGCTCTGCTGTTTCTGAGCAAGTGTGAGCAACCTCCTTACAGGAATACAGTGCATTAACAACTTGATAAGCATTTAGGGAGTGTTAAGGAAAAATTAGTTACAGTTATACTGCAAAAAGGAAAAAAAAAGGATTAAGTCAATAATTTTTGCTTATGAATAAAATATCTGATGAATAATCAATTTTCTGAACACCTTTCATAAGCAATTATTTATCATTTGCATAATTTATGCCTCTGTGGAGGATGAGATTAGTTAGTAAATACTATAGAGTCATCAATTATACTGTCAGTGTTTTCCACATTCAGTTGCAAAACACATGATTAAAGAAATGTCAGTGAGTTGATGACACAAAGGCAGGGTGATGTGTCTGCTGAAAACTGACTCTGTTCAAGCAAGGGCCATAACTAGTGAACATCCTTAAACTGCATGGGTGTCTCTATGAACATGCATTCACACCCCCTGGAGTCCAAATTCAATTTCATACAACTCCCTGAAAGAATAGAATGTTCTGTTTATAATAAGCCACTGACCAGATAAATATGAACTGAAGACCTGGAGGTCATTTCATGTTTATTTGATAAGGTAGTCTATATAAAGAGCTGTGTAATTGCAGCTGAAAGTAAAGTTCTGCCATAAACATGGAAAAGTCCCCATTTGATGTGCATTTGTTCTCAAGGCCATATTTGAAAACTTCCATGTTGATATCACTGATATACTAACAAATGTTGACATGCTGTTTTAGAATGGATCATTTCAACATCCAAACATAAGTATACTTAGAGAAAATAAGAAAAATACATATTCAGCCTTTGAATATATATTTTTGTAATACTAATTCTTTTGCTGTTTTATGGAAAAAAAAGAGAGCATAAATACAAGTTGGATAGTGACTATGATTTTATAATTTTGCAGAGAAGATGGGTAACTGCAGGCAACAAAGCTTGTTATTTACCTGAATCTCTGAAAATTCAGACCATATGCAACTGAAGTTGGGTACTTCCAAAAGTGTCAAAAAATTGTGGCATGTTTTTGAAATCTGATAAAATTATTTTGCAAGATGAGGTTAAGTGGAGTAAAATACCCTCAATTCATACTCACTTCTACTGGGTTTCATATGCTTAGTATGCATTCTTGTAACTATGCTATGTATGCCAGTATAGGACACTTGTGAATGAATTAACATTTTTCATATATGTGTTATAGTAATGTCCCAGATTTGACTGTACATTTTATTTGCATGGTGTTTCTATCGTTATTGTTGAAATTTAAATTATTGTATGAAGATTTTTGAAATCTGGCTAGAGAAGCAAAAATTGCTTTGTCCTCAAAGGTGAAATGGATTTGTTGGGCTGTCCTCATTATAAATAGTCTCACTTGGATTAGATTAGATACCAACCAACCAAGGAAAACCATAATATTTATGTATTCAACTTCTTGGTAAGAAGACAAAATCACACAATGAATGTTACAGCACCTAGCTGTTACAAAATTAAACCTAAGGAGCAGTGCATCTTTTGATGTTAAAATATATCATAGGGCTAAACTGAGATGCCCAAGGTCCAAATGTTCTCCTCAGCCTGGAGAAACCTCATATCTGGGTGTGGTAGCTTTATTTTATACAGCTTCTTAAGAAATGAAGGATTTATTTAGCCAGATTTGAAATGCTAACACAGCAGGAGTTTGATTCAGTTTTCTACTGAGAAAACAACTCTCCTACAAGAGATGCTGTTATGACTTGCTGTCTTTTTCAGTGTTATTTCAGGAGTAATTGTATACAAAAAAACCCCTGTACTTGGAGTATCCCAGTCCAGAATCAAGAACTGCCAAATCACCTTGTTGTCCATTTTTATTCTGTCTTGTCCCTTCAGTGTGACATTTTCTGCTGAACAGTGAACAGCATCAGTGGTCAAGGTAGAGACTGAGCCCCATGTCATTTCAATCTTACAGGGACCATGTTGGTAAAATCAGAATTACATCCCTACCTGCTGAAGTCTGAAATTCCAGGTTTGCCATTTCTGAAACTAGCATGTAGATGAGAGTTTCTTTCTTGTTGAGTGTCTAATCTGGAAAGAGGATGTGGTACTGTGAAACCATATGAAAAGCCACACCTAGCCCACAGTTCTCTGTGAAGAACCTGCTTTAAACACACCCATTTACCTAGTGTCACCTACTGGTAATCTCTTTTCAACTTCTCCCAAATTTGTACTGACAATGAATTTCTCTTTGGAATAATTCGAACCTTCTTAATCACAAAAATAGATCTGTGCAAATATTTTTTTGCTTCTAGAACTGTGTACTTCCATACTTCATCATTCAAATTAGTTTTTTCCTAGGGAAATAGGCCTGAGAATGTGGGAGTTCTGCATGCCTGAGTTCTGGTCCCTCCTCCAGGGACTGTACATGCATTCTGCATTCTGTTTAATTTTTACTGAAACATTACTGGAAACAGAGTGCAGTGTGTTTTTCTGTGTCTTAAGAGCTTACCTTTTTCACAAGGAAAAAAAACCCCAAATAATTCCTGAATCATTTTACATTACTAAAAACAGGTTTCATTAAAAATAAAGAAAGAGGTTGGGCTTTTAAGATGTTCTAATTCAAATTCATATTTTTGCCAATTATGGGTTTTGCAACCACATAAATGGTACTGTCTTGACCAGAGGTGCTGGTTCAGAATACTTAACAAAGGCATGCAGCGTCCTCATAGCATTACATGACAGTCAGTGCCTCCAGAATGACTAAGGAAGCTTAAAATGGGGCATTTGGTTCAAGCTGCCAGAATTACATACTTGCCTAGAGGTTGTTTATATACAAATCAACGCTGACTAATTGCCAAATGACTGGCAGCAAGACCGTCACCTCGGAAAGCATGTACAAACCTCCTTTCTCACCAAATAGAATAAGGGGTTTGTGTCAGTGCCTGGTGCACTTTTGCCTGCAGCTTGGTAGCACTAGGAGTTTGGCAAGATGTATTGCGAGAGGCCCATATCCTGCACACCAGGCACATGAACTGGCCCAGCCCTAAGGAAGTTGCACAGCATCTGCTGGCATTTTGCTGGATTAGTTGCTACAATTTGCACTTATTTTCACAAGCAACAAATCTGTCTGAAGTAATACCACTACCACTTGCTATGTTTTTATATTTTTTTTCTCCTTTGAAATACTCTTAATTGTATGTTCAGACCTTGATAATATTATTTCCTCATTGTTCTTTTCTATTTGACCAAAATGTATCCCTGCTATCTTTCCCCTACCCCATCAGTTCTTTTAGGATGCAGCTCAATAGCTCTCTACCTGCTCTGGTTTAGGACTTGGAGATCTAGCAACAAGACCAGGTTGTGCAATAGATTAGCATAATGTGTTATTAAATATTACATCATAAATGGAGACATATTCTGTCAGACATTTCTGTAGCTACTGAACGTGGGTTTGTGTATAATACCAATATGAAGGCATCTCTATTTGTGCCACAGTTTGACTTCTCATTTTGAGCTAATGCACACTGGCACTGAAAACACAGAGGCTGCCATGAAACTTCCTCTCTCCCTCCCTCCCCCACTTCCGCTCTCCCAGCCACTTCTACTCTTCTGTTGTGCTTCTACAGGTGTTTACACACAACTCAACCAGGTCTGGAGATCTAACTGGGGATAATTATAACCCCAAAACAAAATAGTAACAAATTAACAAAAAAAGCTTAGTTAGTTTTGACTAAACTAAAAGGTACTTTTAAATGGATCAGCTTTACAACCCAGTTCATTCACCTGCCAAATGAATCCTTGTGCTTACACTCATAGCATGGGAACAGAAACAAGCAATTAAGAGCAAGTAGGACCAGTTCCTCTTTTTCGAGGAACAGTTTTAAGTGGCCGAGTTACAGAGATACTCTTTTCTGCACTGATACCACAGGCCAGAAGATAAACCCAGAAGAGATCCTTGTTGCACATTCAGAAATGAAACACAGATTTATTAGTATTCCTTAGCAAAATCCTGGTTGTTTCTAGACATTTTGAGGACAGAAGGGTAGAATGATATGTAAAGGTGTTCAAGATCAATATAAGCGTAAAAAATTACAAATATTGTAGAACTCATTTATATTTGGTTTAGCTTTACAGCAAAAGGGACACACATTGCTTATGTACATAGTGTTCATGTCACTCCTACCAATTAAAAAGTTGAGGAATGCTGCAAAGCTTTTCAGATGGAAATATAGGCTATAATCTTAAATACCAACACATTAGATTTTTAAAGTGACACAGGGTTAAGTTTGATCAGTTTTCAGAGCAGAGATCTTTGTCAAAAATCTTGCTACCACAGGTGTGGTACAACTAAGACACAACCAAGTTGATACAGCATCTTGAAGCGCATAATAGTACTACTGGATGTTTGTGTTGATGATGCCTACTGAAGTATCATAGAATGGTTTGGGTTGGAAGGATCCTTAAAGACTATCTAATTCCAACCCCCCTGTCATGGACAGAAACACCTTCCACTACACCAGGTTGCTCAAAGCTCTATCTACCCTGGTATGGAACAATTCCAGGGATGGGGCATCCACAACTTCCCTGGGCAGCCTGTTTCAGTGCCTCATCACTCACAATAAAGAATTTCTTCCTAATATCTAAACCTGACCTCTTTCAATTTAAAGCCACCACCCCTTGTGAAAATTCCCTCTCTGACGCTCTTATAGGTCCCCTGTAGGTAGTGGAAGGTGCTCTAAGGTCTCCTGGAGCCTTCTCTTCTCCAGACTGCACCCCAGCTCTCTCAGTCTGTCTTTATAGGAGAGGTGCTTCAGGCCTCAGATCATCTTTGGCCCTCCTATGGACTGGTTCAAACAGGTCCCTGTCCTTGTGTTGGGGGCCCCAGAGCTGAATGCACTCCAGGTGGTGTCTCCAGGTGGGAGAGCAGAGTAGAGGGGGAGAATCCCCTCCCTCGACCAGCTGGCCACGCCTCTCTTGATGTAGCCCAGGATAAAGTTGGCTTTCTGGGTTGCGAGGGCATACTGAAGCTCATGCTGAGCTTCTCATCAACCAACTACCCCCCAAGTCCTTCTTACCAGTGCTTCTCTCTGCTCAGCCTGTTTTTGTGCTTGGGATTACCCTGACCTCATAACTGCCCTGTTGAACTTCATGAGGTTTGCACGGGCCCACTTTTCAAGGTCCCTCTGGATGGCAAGTAGTATAGCTCGGACTATATTCTTCACAAACTAAGAACAGTGTAATATTAATTATTGTATTACAGCAATGCCTTGAAATTTTATCAGTAGTTTAATAGTGTCATGTGTCTTAACAAGTACTATGACTTTTTTGGGCACCAGTACCTAAATCTTGATTTTATAGTTAAAACAGTTTAACTGAAGAATTTGTTCTTGCTAAGTAAAAACATTGCTAAATGGACGCTGATGAGGATAGGCTATGATTTTCAATACTATAGAAAAACACATTGCAGTAAGAAGTAGTCTTTTTATAGTTCAGTTAGACTACTTGTAAGGAAAGCCAGTGAAAGCAGCTAAAATATATTCATGGTTATCAAACATTTACCTTGAATACTTCATCAAAATGCTGTCTGAATCTGAATCTTTAGCCTCTATTACTGCAATATGATGAAAAAACATTGCTTCAAGCTGTGCCAGGGGAAGTTTAGATTGGATGTTAGGAAAAATTCCTTCATCAAAATGGTTGTCAAGCCTTGGAACAGGCTGCCCATGGAAGAGGTAGAGTTAACACTGGAGGGCATGGCACTTAGGGACATGGTTTAGTGATGGACTTGGCAGTGCTGGGTTAACAGTTGAACTTGATGATCTAAAGGGTCTTTTCTAACCTAAAAAATTTTATGATTCTATAAATATGAACCTGAAAGACAAAAAAAAAAAACAAACAAACAAAAAAAAAAAACACAGGACTATCTCAAACTACAGAAGAAATACATGCAATCAATACAGTAGCAGAGGTGTATATGTGGCTGGAATACTGGTGGGCAACTGATCTCGAAGTTTTAAATGTGCTGATCACCATGTTTGTAAACTCATTTCTCGTGCAAAGATGTTACAGATTTTGTCTAAAATAGAATCCACAGGGCAAAAGACCAATCATAACTTTTTTCATGTCAGAAATACCGTCATAAAATGAAAACTAATTACACTGCTCAGGACAAGACATCTAGTTGGCAGAACAGTTTATATTCTACACATCTAGCAGTACTTAGACCATGCAGTGACTCTACAGTTCCAGATTTATTCACTAGTCTTGGAACAGACAGATCACACATCCATTTCTACTGGCAGATCTTGGGGGAAGGGAGGGGGAGCTAATTCCATTAAAATTGTCTTGTTATCTTTCAGTGAAAAAGTTTTATTTGAAAAAAGTCTTGAATATCATTATCTTCTGAGCAAGAACTGATTTGAGTAGTAGAAAGGTTGATTTGAGTGTACTGCTTAAATCAAGTAACCCTCAGAAATCAGCACTCCAAAATGCTGACGTTAAACTCTGATTTAATTGAGCAGCTGCTACAAGTGAATAGGAGTTGAAATAGCTCAGCACTTTGTTCGACTGTTCTGCATGTACACAAAAGATTTGGCTCAATAAGAGCATTTTTTATTAAACAATGCCTTCATTTGCAGCTAGATGCAGCATATAATTGTATCATACTCACATTAGAATATAAGCACATTAGCTTACAGTTCTGCGTTCTCAGGGTCTATGGCACAGGTATAAGAATCATTATATGGCTGTTCTTTCAGCCTCAATACATGCAGAACACATCGTAAGTCAGAGCTTAATAATGAGATTCAATGCCTTAGGTATTTATTTTTCTGTGAAACTGTTGGATCTTGTTTTAATTGGTTTTATTTTTTCAAAACTTAGTAAGTTCCAAGAATTATGGGGATGAAGAATGCAAAGGTACAAATGAACACCAGAAATCCAATGTCTTTTTCAAAAATAAAGAAAAAGTGCATACCTAGTAAGTTTTGCTGGAAGCCTAAGGTGACCTTGTCGGTTCAAAGGTTGAGTCGGGTATCAGTGTTGGCAAACACTCAGAGGAGGGCAGCGGGACATGGCTGCCTGGCACAAGCCAAGCACGGTGGCATCCCATGGCAGAGACACCCTCAGAGAGGGAGGGGTCAAAAACAGAGCAGCAAAACCACAGTGTCAGGGCTGGTCCTGTTTTACACTTACAGTGGAAAAACATCCTCATATCCACGACTGTGAGAAGATTTAAAGGAAAAAGAAAAATTTTAATCTTCTGTGAGAAGATTAAAAGTAAGAGATTGCCTTCATTTTCATGCTTGGGAATGCTGAGACAGGAAAGCTGAAAGTTCATAGAAAGCGTTGCAGCACATGGTTGTAAAATAATGAGCTTCCAAGAACCATAACCAACTCCCAGAACTGTGGGTGAGTCCATAAAGATGTAGAGGTGGCCGTGAGCCTGCCCGAGGCCAGAAGGAAGCGGTGTCCCGGTGA
>VZRQ01001577.1:898007-936494 GCA_013397975.1 Machaerirhynchus nigripectus
GGAAGGAGGCGGCGGTGGAAGGGGGCGCAGGGCGGGCGGGGAAGGGCCGGCACATGGGCCGGGGCCGGGCACTGCCGGGGCCGCGCCACGGAGCGGTTGCACCGGGGCCGGGTCTAACAGCAGAAAACCGACTGAACGTTTTCCTGGTTTCCGTCACACAACTCCTACGCTTACTTTCACTAACTACTCTCTCCTGGTATTTTTGCAGACCAGGGTGGAGGAAAGCACCTGGAGCACAAGCTCCTTGGTTTGAGATGTCCTTTATGTACGAGGTTGTTTCTGCCTCTCAGGTGCTCCCGAGGAACAGGCAACATTACTGGGAAGTAGGCTCGGTGATGCTAAGGGCTGAAGTAGTACCTCTGCCACTCAGTGGCCAAACAGGTCAGTCAGGAGACAGCAGGTGACTCCTTGTCCTGTGCCTGGGAATAAGAGGACTGCTGTTGTCACCCCTTTTCTTGATAATGTTGTTAGGATGTAGGCATAGGTATTGCAGATTATTCATCTGATGTGAGCACTTTTATTGGCAAGAAATACCATGAAAACTGGCGCGGTGGTCAGTGAATGCACACACACTTGTTTATGCAAAAGAGGAGCACGCAGTGAGGACTCTAAAGAGGTAATGCTATTGATTGGGAATTAAAATCAAGTCATGACATAATTAGTGGGAGCAGCATGATCTAATGATTGCTTAGAAAGAAAAAGACATATGAAGTTAAGTTTGTGAAAGTGCTTTGTAATAAAGAGCAGTATACAATGAATAGTCAATGTTTTCCTTTTTTTCCTGTTTTGAGAAGCTCTGTGTAAAGTGGGTGAATGAATGTTTCTTATAGTCTCTAGGTGAGGTTGAAGACAGGTATCTACTGAAATGTAATATTAAATCACATTAAGTTTCTTTGTTACTGTAGGTTATTTTGGAAGAGTAAAATAGTTGTTTTTCATGAAGAGAAACTAGGTCTGCTACTCAGTGTAGTATGCAAGGTAATAGGAATGCCTATGCAGCCAATCAGATGTAAATAGTGTTTCCTTGTGTGCATTGGATCATTTCTTGCTTAGAAAGGATAATTGGTAACTGGTTATATTTACCGTGCCACTCTTTCTTTATTTCATGTCCCTCCCCGCAACATACACAGGGAGAGAGACAGTAACTTGTTTTTCAGCAGTGAAATGAAGTACCTTGAACAAGGTCTCTGTAAACAGTTCAAGACTTTTTGACAAAGATTCCTTACACTCTTTTGCAGTACCAAAATGGCAGTAAAATGCTTTAGCATTTTCTGTTCTTTTAATCGCTTACAAGGCCTTGTGTTCAGCTGTTAGTATAAAGCATCTCCTGTGATACATGGGATTTCTTGGAGGGAAAAGCTCTATTTTTCCCCTTCTTCTGGGAGAAAGGATTAACTTTGACTGCATTGTAATATTCTGGGTTTTTTTTTCTTCTAGCTTTGGGCAGAAAATGTATTTCTCAGATACCTTCGTAATGTAGTGCTTAAAATTTGTGTTAATGACAAGTTCTAGAATGCAGGGTGACTTTCTGTGTATATGGACTTTAATGTGCTTTTTTCACCAACCCAGGCAAAACATCCCATTCAAGGCAAGCAGACCTCGGCCCCACCATGCTGCCTTCCCCTTCACAGGGATTCTGTCAGTTATGGGCAGAAACAAGTTCTTGTGACTTTAAAATTCTTCTGGCAAACATTTTGCTGGCTTTCACAAGCCACCTGTGCCCTGGTAATGGGTGCTGTGGAAGCTGTAACAATGATTATAATGCTTCATTGGAAATCAAACCTCTGTTTTAATTAGAGATGGGTCCCCTGGCATTAGCTTAAGACTTAACGGCAGATTATAAATACGCCAAATGTTTAGTCTCTGCAGTGATCTGGATCCAGGCCTACCTATTACTCTAGTTTTTCTTCCCCACTTAGGGCTTTCAGTGGGTTTTTTGTGGGTTTGTGTTGTTTTTTGCATGGTTCAGTTGTGACTGTGCATTACTTTCTAGGAGAATAGTTCTTCATAAATGCCTTAAAACCATGTTTCCACTTCTCTGAAATAAGAAACCACCTTTTTTAGCTTCTACAATGAAGTATCTCAGTTTAATTCATGTAATATTTGTAATTTTACCTTTACTCTTTCCATGCTTGTCTTTTTGAACAGTTGAATAGCTTCTCTATCAGGTTTCCAAGTTCAGGGAGGCAAGTATGTTCAAATGCTGTGATTTAAATCACTTCTTTGGATACACACAGAACAGTTTATAGTATTTCTTAGTAGGGAGAAAGGACGCCCTGAGAGACTGAGTAGTGCGGTAGGAGGCTGTAAACCTGTTTATCCGGTTTACACTGCTTGTGTCAGCAGCCTAGTTAGTCAATGAAAAAACTTTATGAAGATTTTTTTGTCTTTAATGATTGTGATGGAGGATAAAAATGGAAAGATAGTCAGAAATTAAAGAGAATTCTAGCTTTGGTAAAGGCATCCTCAATGTCAGAGTGTAAGCTTATTCCTTTTTTAAAAAGGCCTGTAAGCTATGAAATACAACTTCTAAGTATAGTCTATTGATACTTTATAAGAAGAGCAAATATGTATGTATTCAAGCCTGGATTTACCTAGAAACTTTAGCTAGAGGAGAATGTAGTTTTTTTGGTTATTGTTATGTACTGTAGGTGTTAGCATGCTGAAGTTGCATGTGTTTTTATTTGTTTTAAGATGCCACTCAAGGCTTTAGGGAATGTGTGATTAAGAATTATCTGTACTGCAGAATTAACCTGAACATTCAGATTAATTTGAGTCTCATCTATACAAACCTTTTACTTAAATAAGCAAACAGCACATCCTGTAGTTCACTCTGCTGTTTGATTTTTCTGCTGTGTAAGGAGAGTGACCAGCAGTGAGGACATGGGTTTGCTTCTTTTCTGTGACGCTGCTGAGGCTATGCATTGAATGTGCTCTTTGGTTTGTGTACCACTGTTAGAGAGAGCTGCTGAGGAACTGTAGAGCATCCAGCCAGTATATTTAGGGGCACAGGGCACATGACCTGTGAGGAGGGGTTCAGAGAGCTGGGCTTTAGTCATGCAGAGGGAGACCAAGGCAACTTAGACGCAATCTAATTATGACCTACATCTACCTAAAGGGACTCACTCTTCTCAGTGGTTAGAGATCAAGGAGGAGCAGCAGCCGTGAGTTTTAGCTTAGGAGGTTCAAACTGGACAGTAGAAAAAACTTCACACAGAATGTTCCATTACTGGGACAGCTTTAAGCTGACCTAATTTGATGTTGACAATAATTCTACTTCAAACTGGAGCCTGGAGTAAATGTATTCAAGAGGCTTCTCTTCTGGATAAAACTTTGATTCTGTGAGGATATACTTTAATACCTGTAGTCTTGTGTTTCTTCCCTCCTAGACATTTTCACCTCACTTCTCTCTGTGGTCACTTCATGGATGGAGAAGATACACTGCAGAGGTAGTGCTGACTTCCTGCAGTGTGTCTATCATTAAATACAGACGTTAAATAAAAGTCAGTGATTCAGAGACTTCTCTTAACCAGTCTGTCAGGGAAGTTTTTCTAGCTGCCTTGTATTGAAACTTTTGTTGTTGTTGTTTTTCTCCCTCAGGTTCAACTTGATTGTTCAGTTCTGAACCATGTGGCCTGTGGGCTTATTTACATTTCTTTCATACCAGCTTTGGAGTCTTGATTGGTAAGGTTACCATACACAGTATATCCAGTAAGCTTGTGGCTGGTCAGTCCTCTGCTATGGCCAAGGTAGCAGCAGTGCTTTAGAAAGATAAATGTGCAGTGCCAAGTAAAAGTTAATATCTTCCTTTCTAAAAATCTGTCTTAGAATAAAGCAAATGTAAGAATAAGACAGGTTATTTTCTCCTTTCATCTTTATTCAGTACCACATTTTTAAGAAATTAACAGGTGTATGATAAAGTAGGAAAGAGGATTCAAACTGGGGAGATGCACTTCTGTGAGTTTTCTTGTACGCACTGTTCCGGATGAAGCACATATGAAATGTACCAACACCCTTTACAAAGACGCTAATGCTTCGCTTTCATGTCTGAAAATAATTCAGTTGGTACAGGCATAAGAAGCAAATGTGATCTTGGAATGTATCAGGCTGGTGACTCAGTCATCTTGTGATATGTTAATGTATGCACAAGCTCTTCTTCAAACTTCTGCGCTACTAGTATACAGGATTTCTTGAGTATTCCCTTGGTGCATGTGGTGTTAAATGATCTTTTACTTCAGGTTCTGCTTTGTACTATTACATCTTTCCCTGCTTTTTTTTTTCTCCAGGCATTGGGGCTGTAGAATTCACTGTGTGTCCTTTTACCCAGCCTTTGCTCTTGATTGTCCTTTTGAGTTTGTCTGCTGGTGTGCAATTAAACTGTGTTAAAAATGACTCTATTGGGATCTCATTAATATATACCCCTCTATTCTCCTGATTTCCATTTCTCTCTCCTCTTTACTGAATTTTTACATATTTCACAATTCTTAAACCAGTTTTTACTGTTCAACACGATTCTGTTGTATCAGAAATTTAACTGAAGTTTAGTTTATAAACCAATCTAGTAGATGACTGAAACATATTTTTTTCTGGTGTCCTTTGACTGTATTGCATTTTTGTTTTAATGTGTCACCTTGGTTGTGTTTTTATCTTAATTTTTCTGGTTAATTTCCATTTCTAACATTTGAACAGTTTAGAAGGTGATATTTTATTGAGAACCTGCATACATGGCAGCATTTCAGGTCACTACATGTATGAATGATAATTTTCTGTTCATCAGTAAGTAACACACCTTGTGTTATGTGTAAATCTCCCTCTGGCTTGGGTTGGTGGTGGCCTTGTGTATCTGTATTGCCTGCCAGAAAAATGTGGAAGGAATCATAGTTACAGATAACTCAAATTGCAAGATTGTTTAGCCCTGCTTAAAGTAGGGAAGATGATGACTTCAGGCTAGGTTTCCAAGTGCTTTATTCAACTTTAGAAATGTCCAAAGATGGAAAGTGCACAGCTGCACTGATCAATCAGGGTTTTTTTCCTTCTATCTGCTCAGAAGCTCTTTTGTTTCTTGTTACCTTTTGTTCTCCTACTGTATGTCACTGAGGAGCTTGGCTCTGTCATCTTGACACCTGCAGGAAAGCTATCTAGAAGGTACAGGTGGGCTGCTGTTACAGTCCCTCAAAACCACCTCTGCTTCAGGCTGGAGAGGCTCTTTCTTACAGCCCCTGACTACCTTGGTGTCCCTTCACCAAACCAGTTTTGTTTATCTATGCCTTCCTTATATTGAATGAGGGCAGGGGAGAGGGACACTAGAGTCAGTATTCCAAAAGCAATCGGAGTGCCAAGTTAAGGATAATAGGTGTGCTCTCAGTCTCCTCTCGTCTGCTCTTATTAATACAGTTGAGGATGCTGTTGGCCCCCTTGTTTCCAGGCCATGCTTCTGGCTCCTGTTTGGCTTCTGCCTACCAAGATCCTTGGGGGTTTTTTTCAGCAGAGCTGCCCCTTGGCTGAGCGGTGCCAACCTGTACAACACCAAGGGCTCTTCCTTCCTGTGCAGAAGACTGTTGTCCTGCTTAATTCCATAAGGTTCCTGTCAGCTTGCTCCCCAGAATGTCCAGGTCCCTCTGAATGGCAGCCCTGCCATCATGTGTGTTGACTGGTCCCCCCAGTTTATCTGCAAATCTAATGCAATAAGCTTGTACAGTAAGATGTTTACTGAGGCACTGGGAATGACTCCACATCCACAGCAGATGCCTTTACATGTGAGCAGAGCAGTTGTAGTGCACAAGTCAGCAGTATAAGCTGACTGACTTCGAACTCTTAAAAAAATAGGTATCACTGGCTTAAGTGTGATAAGGCAAAGTGTAAATTAAATTCTTGAAGATGTCCAAGGATACAACTTGACATTGCTTCTTGATGGTCAAGCTGCTGAAGCGGTATTGGGTAGGCTTGAAGATGTTCAACTAAATGGGCTTCAGTATCTGAAAGAGGTGGGCAGTTGTTATTGGAAAAGTTGACTTACTGTATTAATAGTGCAGACAAGATTTTTGTAAGTTTCCATTAAAAGATGTATTTGGTTTGCAGAGAGATTGTACAGGAGATGGAGATTTGAGTTAGAGATTTTCTAATGTATTAAACTGTATATTGGGTATTGCAAATGGAACAGGAAAGGAAGCTTATTGTTGGTTAACACATACTGTGGCATAATCTGAAAATTTGGCATTTCTGTTTACTTTGAATGTGAAATCTTATTTTAGAAGAAAGCCCATGTAACGCACATACCAGGAACGTCATGCATGGAGCCGACTTTGTCTGCTAGTTGTTTGGAGAAGTGTCCTAAGTTTGTTTCTCAATTGTTTTTATTCCTGAAATCATACTTTTAATTATTTCTGCCTACAAGCTATGCATCTGACTGTATAGCAGAGTGTTGTGTGTTAGGGGGATCACAAAATGAGCTTGGATTGATGCTGTATCTATGTTACAGGAAAAAACTCTTTTGGTGTGTTCAAAGTGCTAATGCAACATTAGCTAAGTCTTAGGTTCATTTAGCCTGGGGGTGTGCTTGAGAAAAATGTGAACAAAGCACCATGTGGAGAGCAGTGATAAGGATCAAGAGGTTTGAGAGCATGACTTGGAAAGACTGAATCACGGAATAAGTAGCAGTTGCTTAGCAAGAAGAGACTGAAGGAGGCATTGTTTATGACATTGCCTTGGTCTGAAAACCTACCATTTTGGCTAAAACCTGCAGACTACAAGTGTCTTGTAGGCTACTGTTAGGGCCTCTGTTTCTGGTTCCTAACATGCTGGAAAATAACTGAAAATAATATTCCTGTAATTATCATAAGCATGTCTAATTGCAGGAGGGGGAGAAGGGTTAATGAGACAGTTGCTGACTGAAACGTAGTCCCTGCTGTTAGGAGAGTCAGGTCACCAGGTCTTAGAGAATATAAAGATTTCCTACTTTAATCTCTTTTGTTTCTTTATTAATAGATTATAATGATCTAATTGTTATTGAGCAGAACTAATGTAATAAAGATGTAATATCTATGCTTCCTGTTTTATCAATTAACGAGTTGTTCCATGTGCTGCGAAATAAAAATGTATTTGGAAATATTTCAGACTGCTTTTCTTATTTTGATTCATTGCCCCATATGTACTGCATGTTTAAGATCCTGTGAAAAACTGTCCTAGACAAGGATTTGACAGAGTTGCTGTCTCTTCTTTTTTTTTAAACACCTGTAAATCTGATGCACAAATGTGCAGTTTTTGTTGAGGGGTGGGAGGGTGGATAAATAATCTTTTTCTTACCTTCTTGATCATAGTAAATTCATTTACTAATTTTAAACAATTGTAATAATTGTGGACTTGTCCAGCTTCTTTGCTTTCTCTCAGAGGATACTTGTTTGGTTTACCAATTTATTTCTCTGGAAAGAGTGATTTTTGTTGGGTTTGTTACATTTAAATGAATAGAATAGCAGCTGAGAAACATTGCAAGTTATTTGAGATTCAAGCTTATTGTGTGGTAAAGGAAAGTGAATACATTTTATTCTATGCAGAGCTTGAAGATCTCCTAAGCAGTTCTTAGCTTGTATCCTAGTTCTCTTTACCAGCTCTTAGTGCCAGAAGCCCAAAGGATGTGCTAAAAGCTTCAGCAAACAGCAAATTGAAGGTGTACAATTAGGCTCAGATGGCTAATATAAGATACTAAGAAATGAGAACTGTCACTCTTGTCATAATAATTTGAGCTAGAACTGCCATAAGAATATTTTCAGTTGACCAAAATTCAGTGGCACAGGGTCATGTAGAGGCAGTTTGTAGAAGCCCTCAAGTAAATGTTGGAATTTGACCTCAGTTGACTTCAATTTTCAGTTGAATGCCACTGACTATTTAATATTTAAATGTCAAAGCTGCCTTGTTGAAAATTGCATCTTCTTAAAACATAATGTTCATAAACCCCTTTTTCCTATCTTGTGTAAGTATGTTGGAACAGTAAGTCCTCCTCTCTGTGTTGGATAAACATATGTATTCATTCTTATGCTAAAGTCATTTAACCTCAAGATTCGGTGCCCATGCATTCAGACTAAATATTGGTCTGGTGTCATTTTGAGCACTGTTCTGTATCTTTCTAGTTCTAGTCTTTTAAATCCTGTCTGAAATATTTTCATGTCATTTGTGGATCTGGCATGCACTTTTTCACTTCAGTGTTTCAACCTGTCCTGAAGGCCCAATCCTGTGAAAATTAGAGTTGAAAACTAAAGCATCAATCCTGATGTTACAAAAAGTCTTCTCTTCTTTCTGTCTAAAACAGCACAGCTAAGAGCTCTGATAACATAGCACCACAAATCCCCTTGTTAAACAAGTTACTTGACTCCTGGGGTTGTGTGTAGTGTGGTCAGTGGAATCAGATTTTTCTTGGTGTGGTCTGAGAGTATCAGCCTCCGTTAGTCTCACTGCCTTGCTGCTGGCAGATGAAGTAATGGTTGTGTGTAACCTAGCAAGATGAGTTCCTGTGCAACAATTACCTGGAAAATATGTAAAATGAAAGTGTCAGACTGACTGCCGTTAAGTCTGGGGACTTTTCAGACCACTGCATTCTATGCTGGCAGTTGTTTCTGCTTTCCTGTGCTTCCTAGAATACTAGGGGCGCTGGAATGGCTGAAAGATGCAT
Organism: Machaerirhynchus nigripectus; assembly: GCA_013397975.1. Taxonomy (NCBI): domain Eukaryota; kingdom Metazoa; phylum Chordata; class Aves; order Passeriformes; family Dicruridae; genus Machaerirhynchus; species Machaerirhynchus nigripectus. The sequence continues at coordinate 906,670 of VZRQ01001577.1, forward strand.
TTACTTTGCCCTCAAAAATGAATAGCCTGCTCATTTAGTGAGAGATAGAGGCTTTGTAGTATGTCATCAGGGAGGTTGAATTCATGTTTCTACTATTCTGACCTATTTTCACAGTTGAAATACATCCTAGTTTTTTTTCTGAGAGGTTAGGTCAAAATTGATGTGTTCTGTATGAACAGACAGCTCAAGTGCTTGGGCTGTGGGCAGAGGTGTGGATTTTGGTAGCTTGGCCAGCTGGGTAGTCAGCACACATGGAGCTCGGTGTTGCCTGCCTCCGTCTCTTGTTGACTCAGGAGGCTTACATCGTGTCAGGTTATGAAACACTTGAATCCTGTTCCCTTACAGTGAGGGGGAGATAATGCTTTCACAGACTGAAGGAATAGAAGTGGGCACTGATGGGAAGGGTAGGATTTACTGTCTTGGGTATGGGAGGGGAGGACATCAAAAAACCCTAAGTGCAGACTGTAAGTTCCTGGAAAACTTGTGGTAGGAGTTCTCCTGGCATCTGCTTTCCTACAAGGTGCCTTCAACAGGGGTCTGCCTTCCCCACCCCTACCCTCTGTTTGATCTTACTTTCCTGTAGTTACCAGAGTTCTCTCAAATCTCTGAAGATGGTGAAGGGCCTAGAATGGAAACCATACAAGAAGTAGCTGAGGTCACTTGGTCTGTCCAGCTTGCAGAAAAGGAGACTGAGGGGAGACCTCATAGTGGTGTACAGCTTCCTCAGGAAGGGAAGTGGAGGGGCTGGCACTGGTTGCTTCTCTCTGACCAGTGACAGGACCCGAAGGCAGCATGAAGCCATGTCAAGGGAGGTTTAGGTTGGCTATTAAGAGAAGCTTCCTCAAACAGAGAATGACTGGGCACTGGAACAGTCTCCCCAGGGAAGTGGTTGCAGTACCAAGACTGCCAGAGTTTGGGCAATGCTTTCAGGCATGTGATATGATTCTTGGGGTTCTTCTGGGCACAGCCAGGAGCTGGATACAATGATCCTTGTGAGTCCCTTCCAACTCAGGATATTTTATGATGATTCTGTGATTCTAAATCTAAAGCAGCAGGTTCTTCTACTGTGAAGAACAAATAATTTTCCATTTTTATTTCTGGCATAAGGAACAGAAGTGGTTATTTGTCCAAGACTTCATTCTGCTGCTCAGTTACTGGAGAGGGAGAAGATAATTTATCTTGACCTCTTGAGTGGCACCTCTCTGCAAGCTCTTCAGACACTTGAACTAGTAAGAAGAAAGAGGAAACTTGAATTTGGGTTGAGGAAAAACCCCACAAACTGTGTTGGGCTATGTACTACTGAAGTGCGTGTATATGTATTTGTAGTATGGGGCTTCTTTGCTCCCAACTAATGGCAGGGAGGAGGGGAAGAAGACAGCTTGTTCTGCAATTAGGCTTCTCCATTTATAGATTATTAAGGCATGTGAGGGAGCCTGGATGAGATCGCTGTTTTCAGTTGCATCCTTGGACTTTTTTTTTAGGATTATTTAACCCAGACTGCTCTTGAAAGAAAATGACTAGGCTATTGGCAAAGCTTTGATAAGGAGTGAAAAAATTGGAACAGCTACAGTCAAGCAGCTGTTAGTTTTTCTGTAGCTTGCTGAGGAGGCACCTGTTGTGCAGCAAGGTCAGGTAAAAACTTTGGTAACAAAATATTTGACCTAGATGGGGAGAATTTTGGCTGCTGCTAAGCCTACACACAAACTTCTAGTGTATTTTATTTGTTACTGAGTTGGCTTCATTTCCCTCAGAGATGTTTGTAGTATGTTTAAAAACTATGAATATAATCAGAAATGAATGTTTCTTTCAGCTAAGTTTTAAAAAGCTGCTGTTAGTAAATAAGGGAAGAAATACCTTTTAATGTATTGAATGAAGACAGCAGCATGCAGTTAGTGTTTAGGTTCTTAGAATTGCTAGAAACTTTTTAGAGGTAGGCTTAGTCTTGAATGTCATTCATAGCTGTAAAAACTTAATACCATCTATAGATTGATTTTTAGGTATGGGCACATGCTTCCTCAGGCTTTTTTTCAAAAATGAATCATCTTTTTTCAAAAGATGAGTTAGACCAATGGTTATTTCCTTATTTTATATACATAAAGAATGACACAGGTGATTATTTATGTTGGGTCTGCTAGAAATCACTACTTTGTTGTCCTGTGCAGCTTGTCCTATATAGAAAATGTAAGATATTTCTGAGGTGGGTTTCTTCATGTGGTTTGTTTTTTTTTTTTTTTCATTATTTCATTTTGTTTCTTATTTTTTGGCAGTGCAGAACTTGCAGTGTAATTTACATTGTCATTTCCCTACCCTTTATGTCCTCATAGTTTTGGCTATCAGTGTAGGAATTTGGGAGTGGGTGGATGAAAGTTGTGCCAATACTTGTCTAGTCTCTTTTCCAGTGTTGGATACTAATTAAATCTAATAATGCACTAAAGATGCTGTTGGTTTATAGCATGTTTCCTTAGTACTTCAGGTGAGGCTTAAATGGATTACACTAAGTTTTCTATTCTCAATGTAGCCATGCTAAAATATTTTTTTAAAACACATTTTATAAGGTTTCTTGCTTCTATTCGAGTTGAGATGTTTGAGTAAATTATGGTAACAAATTTGAATGTTTCAAAATGGGAGTATAACCAATCCTACTGTAACATGAAAACTTAATGTCCCGTTCACATAAGTATTTTGGGCTCCTTAATAGCAGATATTTAACTGGTGAAGGCAGAGGCCGTGTGGCAGAGACTTAATTTTTTAGGAGATTCATCTGAAAAATCCATGTGTGTATAAAGATGCAGATGTTAAAACCCTCACTTTTCTAGAGATGTATGTGCTTTCTTTTGAACCATCTAACTACGCTGGTGCATCGTGGTTATCATAAATATCAAGCCAGTTAGTATAAAGTAGTAGAGTATACTTTAGCTACAGATTGTTGTCTGTATGGCCTGTGAAACAGAGGTCATCAAAATACAGTGCCCCAATTAAAAGGAACAGTTCCTAATTTGTATTATTTATTTAGAATCTTCAGTGTTTATTTACAAGCTCTGTGTTTGCTACAGACAGGATAATTATGAATTTAACAGTATTGCTCTTAATTTTATGAAAAAGCTTTAAATACTCTGTACTTATCAAACAGGAACAAAACATCTCCGGTGATTAGATCAAACATACAGGAGCTCTAGATCCTCTCCCCTCAAGATGAAAGCAGACTGGGTATAAGATCACTTAAACACAGCAATTCCAGAAATGTTGCTTGCCTGATGGGGTCAATGTCCTATTTAGTCTTCATTAATTGCTTCTGGGATAGCAGCGAGTACTTCTGCAGTTAGTTGATTTCCAGTTATCAGTTGTTTGTATTGGTCGCATTCTTAAAGCATTGCAGAGGAATGAAGTCCCTGTTTTAGCAGCTGGTGTCTGTTGGAATCAGCAGGAGTAAGCTGTGTAACTGGTGGATTAGATGTCTGCCCACGGGGCTGTAGTCAGCAGCCTGTGACAGTACTGAGAGAGGAAAATGAATTTAACACGCGCATTGCCTCAATTTTTTTCAGACACTGGCCAGAAGAAGACCCCAGACAAGAAAGATGGGCGACGAATGTCTTTTCAAAAACCTAGAGGGACTCTTGAATATTCTGTAAGTTACTGCTTTATTGTTAGAATGTTACTGCAAAGCAAGTGCAGGCTAAAAAGTTGCATTACAAAATGTAAGCAAAACTGTAATGTGTACTACCTTTAATCTTAGAATTCTGTGTATCTGATAGCTTAGTTTGACAGAAATTAAATTAGGGAATTAGCTAGTAGTACTTAATGCTGTTTTTTCCCTTTAAGTGCCTTTTTTTTTCCTTAAAAATCCCAAGCTAATCAAACTGTTGACTGGTTCACTATTAGGCAACTAGTTAGAAAACAACTAAACAATAGTTATATAATTATGTACAAGTTCTCTGCTTTCAACATTATTAATACACTGTTGCTGCCAGGGGAAATAACCTAATAAAGTTGGGAAGGGGAGCTGTATCTTGATACTGACCTTCTGGTATTCTCCTAATAATTGCCATAGATCTGTGCGTTTTACTGTATAACTCTGTTTCTGCATAAGTACCTGAAAATGGAGCCTTTCTCTTCCCTGTTCTGTTCTTGAAATGACCCTCAAACTCTGCTGCAGTCAGCTTTCACATTTGTGGTTACTAAGGGAAACAGAAGTGAGAAGTATCTGTCTTGTGTTATATACTGGAAATATAATTAAGCCTATAAATAATGCTTATAGAGTTGATGTTAAAATAGAGGAAATATGCCACAGTTATCTTTAAATGCTTTTGAAGCTGGACGTAATAAATAAAAATGAGAACTTCTTTATTAAAAGTTTTTACTTGACCTCTTGGTGTTCTCTTATTCCAGGAATAAGAGATACGGGGGAGACTTACTCTGTTACATTAAGCCAAGCTGTGATATTGCTTAAGTACTGAGAAGGCTGTGATAGTCATTTGGAGAGAGACAGAGTATGTGTGTAGAGGAGCAAGAAGCACTTCATTAGTGTGGCTTTAATTCTAGCCTGTACTAAAGACTTCTTAAAGTTGAAATTCAAAACAGAAATTCTTCCTGTTTAGGTTCTAGTAGTTGAATGTTAATGTAAATGTGACTGGTGTTGACGTTATATCAACCCCATTTGGTCTGAAATACCTGGAAAAAATGGTCAGGCGTAGCTCTGTATTACTGGCATCCATACTCAGTAAATCCGCAATTTGGCTCCTGCCGTCATGTAAGTGCTTTTACTGTGGTATGTAAGATTCCAGGCAAAGTAAAAGCAACCAGCTTTCCTTTTTTTAACTTGGTGTGTTTGTGTCAAGTTGTCATGTAATTCTGCAGGTTTTTGTGTTCCAGTAGGTGGGGTTTTAGATCCAAAAATAGCTTTCTTAATACGTACTGAAGTATGCATCACTTCCTTGTGAGTCAAAAAGATGATTCACAGGAATCAATGCCTTTTTGTCATTAAACTTAGTCCACCTTCTAAGGGAGCCTGTTGCATGTATGGAACATGGTGCATTTCAGCTTCACAAATGCTGTATTCTGTCAGGTCTTCCTGTACATTTCACTCATGAAGCTCATGAAGCACTTGAGTAGCATCATGTTTTTGGATCTTTTAATTAATATTGTGTACATATATTTTAATAAAATGCACAGATCTAACCTTTAGGAACTGAGCTTATGCTCACTGTAAGAGAGGTCTGGTAACTACTGTGGTAATTTGCTAGTATTGCTATTTATGACTTTATTCCATGTGAAGAGATGCACTTGTGTCTGGTTTCTCACTTAGTCCTACTTCCTGTCACAGTGACAACACATGTGTACACACACGTAATTATATACCTGCATGTGTTGCTTCTTTAAGAAGTATTAGAGAATGAAGGTGGAAACCAGACTCTCCCTCACCTCTGAGCATTGTTGAAGTGAGTGGTGGGTTTTGCCTTTTTATAGATAATAGTTTAATGTGTTAGTTTTTCCAGTGGCTACATGGTTTTAGGAGGGAAGGTCTTACTTGTATTCTTGAAGTTTGGAGTGAGTTGGCATCTCGCTGATGCAAACTGTGGGGTTTTAATATGAAGTAGACTTTGCACCAGAATTTTTCAGAAAACAAAATTACTATGGGACAAATAAACAATAAAATAAATTTTCACTTTAAAGCTAAAGACAAAATACAGTTAATGTTTAAGATTTTAATCTAAAATTTCCAAGGTATGAAAACTTGAACCTGCTGTTCTATATGTAGCAGCAGAGAGAAGGCGTCAGTAGATATGGTACTAATTGATGGAAGTAACTCCTAAACTGCCTCTAAAGGATACAGAAAAAACTGGCTTATTTTTGCTGATGTTGCTTAGACAGTGAACAGATATCTTTTGATAGAGTATCCTTTTCTCAATGTCAGTCAACATATTAGATGCAAATTGATATTTTCAGTTTTTTCAGAATTCACAATTGGTGCTAAAGCCATATGTTTTCCCCTTCAGCCTTTTGTATTCCTCATTGTACAGACACAACTGGTGCCTGCCTATAGGTGTCAGAAGAGCCAACTACAGGTGAATAATGGAGCATGAGCAGACAGTGTTGCCCACTGATCACCAGTGACTGTAGTATGCTAGCAGTCTCGTGACTTCAGCGAAATCCTTCTAACTGCTCTTCCTTTTCAGGAGAAGAAAGAAATAGTCGTGGTTGTTTACAGATAGGTTTGGGTTTTGTTTAAGAAAATGCTTTTAAGTGAGCAATTGAAATGGATAGTTTATCAAGTGTTAGAGGCTCCAGTGTAAGTCTTCCCTTCCCTTTATCTCTCTGGGGATTGAAGGCTGTGCTCTTCTCTTGAGGTAGTGAATAAGTACTTAATATACAGATTATGTTGTCCAGGTTATGGAAAAAGCCCAGCATCAATTCCTGAGGGTCACACAAGCCTTTAGTAGACCATAGCCTCAAGACTGAGTTTTCAGCCTGTATATAAAGAGTGCTGAGGCTTCTCTTCTGGTGTCACTAGTCCTATTGCCGTTGTAAGCCTTTATATGGTATTTAGACAACTATACCCTTTGGAGTTTTTGGTGATTTTTTTTTTTTTTTTTTTTTTTATTTCTTGGCTCTTCCATTTCAAACCCAGGGGGTGTGTTCTTGTGTGACTGCCACTTTTCTTTGAGCATGCCATTGTCATAATCTTTTAATCCATTTTGGGGAATATAGGAAATGTAGATCATAATGGTGATGTTACTTCATCTGTTGTCTTTTACTAATTATTTTTCAAGCTGGCTTTATGATATTTACAAGGCTTGTCTTACTGATGTTGCATATGATGTAAATTGGGTCTATTAACGATTAGGTAATATAGTCATAATTGGTATTTCTAAAGGCTTGGGTACGATGCCAAAGTTGTGTTATCTGCTTCCATTTGTCCTCATTCTTTTCTTTAGTCTTCCCATCTGTTTAATTTTGTTAGTTCATTTTAATACTCTTAAACTATTGTTTGATTGCTTTCTGGCTCTTGGACATAGAGTGTTGAAATAAAATAATTATTTCTGCAGTCTTGATTCATATGTGTTTGATGTTTAATTCTTAATGGAGGAATGAGTGAATTTTGACTGCTGAGATGCAATTACAGTAAAGGTCATTAAAGTATTAGTAGAGAATTTGGTTTAAAATAAAGTTTTTAAATAACTTTGCCAGCTGTTGATCTGAGGGAAATGAAGGTAGTTTAAGCCAGAGATAGTGGTGGCTGAAGTTCTCTGTCTGCTGGTACACACAAGCACACCTGACAAACATGGGTGTTTTCTCAATAAAGATTTAATATCCAAATATTTATATAAGATTTTTAATACTCAGAATAGCATTTAAATAGCTACCTCAATGTATAAAAACTTTATTTTCTGAGAGCGAAGGAATAACTTCTTTCCTTCTCTTACAGTAGTGAATTGATAGGGGAAAGCTGGGGATCCATGGTATGTGGTGGCACTATTTCAATCTTGTTAGTTCTGTGCTTTTCTACAAAGTTATTCTTTGAGCTTTTGGCTGTTCAGATTCTAATTTTTAGAATAGTAGAGGGCCTGAGAATTCAGAAGGAGGCCTTTGAATCTAGGAAGATACTTCAGGAAGTCTCTATTACGTGAGCAGTGTCTTTGTTTTAAGAAGGTACCTATGCTGGTCCCTGAAGTCCCATGTGGTATGGAAATTTGCCTGTGTGAACTTCACAGCCAAATGAAAAGAAAGCTTGTACTTGCCATTGTGTTTATCATTAGTGAGATAAATCCTTTACTTGGCAAGCTGACTCACAAGATGTTTTTATTTCTGAAGGCTGTGAAGAGTGAATGCACTCTAAAAAGGGCTTAAGCTTCGGGGTTTTTAATTGAATGCTTTTAAGTTGTTTTGTATCATAAGTTAGTCTAAAATCTCAATTGCTTCAATCATTAAGTGATACATAAGAAATATTTACCTAGCAGCTGACTGTTGTCCTTCGATATTTATGTGAGAGCAAACATAGGCAAAACTTTGAATTTCACTTTACAGTTTGTTTTAGCAAACCTTCTGTATTATGTGGGGCCTTCTGATGGAAACACTACTGTTCACTGATTTGGTGGTTAGTTTGTTATGGTCTGTGAAGCACATAGTACGTATCTGGTTTGGTTGCAGTCCTGTTTTCATTTCTTCTTTAGTACTGGTTAAACATGGGATATGAAAATATTCTTATTTTTTCTATATCTGTGATCATACAGTACTGAATGACCAAGAGCTACTACAATACTGTCTTCCATACTGGAAATACTAGTGGAGAGAGATGTTTGCTGCTTTGTTTAGCTTATTGGCTTCCTGTATAAAGAATTCTCATAATAGGTTTCTAATCCTATCTTGAAAAAGCTAATTGCCTTTTCTTTGGCAGTGGTTATATCTTTTTGTTAATAAATCTAGGTTGACAAGTGCATCTTTACAAAATGGTATCAAAAAGATAACTCTACTTATATTTAGCTGGAAATGTATCTTAGCTTCTATAGCTTCATCTTGTCTTAACTGATAAAATGTTTTTTTTCCTGATACAGTGTTTATGAAGCCTTGTGCCATTATACAGTCAACATTTTGGTTGTTTGTTTCCTTGTATCTCTGTTATTCCTAAGGCTATGAATTCTTTATTCTGAAATAGTCTTTCTGTATAAATTTTTTTCCTTTTGCTTTCTTCTGGTAGCTCATTTTGAATACACTTTAGGAGATGGAGGTCAGAATATGAGCTTGAAAAAAATCCTTTCCTTAGTTGGGAATCACTTTCTCAAAACGCTTATGCTCCATCTGCTGTCGTAGTAATCGACCTGCTTTGCTTCATCATTCTTGCATTTTCTCAGTGATGGATTTTGCTTGAAAGTCAGGGTCTAACAGAAGCTTATTTCAATAGTAAGAGAATGCATATATGTTTATGGAGAGAACTCTTCAGCTTTTCTGTAGGTGAAGAGTGGAGAAAAGGAGTTGAAGAGGGGGAATAAATCATTCTGTAAACCCAGTCAATGGTGTATTGGCCCAGTGGTTACCAGCAGTGAATTTGTAGACCAGAAGTTCTGGTGCAGTAGCTGAGCCTACAGGTCAAACTTTGTGACTGACACTTCTGGCTGCCTGGAAACATAGTGGCAAGGCACGTGTTTTTACATGGGGTTGCAATAGAGTAATATTTAGGGGGTGGTAGGTATGTTTTTTGGGGTGGCTTTGTTGTTTGCTTTTTGGGGGGCGTGGGCAGTCATAAGAAATGAAGACATAAACATTCATCAGAATCTTGGTAAATCTACACATGATAAAGTTTGTAAGCCACTATTTGAACTAACTGCTTACAGGTTTGTTTTGTTTTCTGTTTTTTCCTCAATTGATACAGGTGGAATCAAGAGATACTTTAAACAGTATTGCCTTGAAATTTGATACAACACCCAATGAACTGGTTCAATTAAATAAGCTTTTCTCCAGAGCAGTCGTTCCTGGACAGGTACTATTACACTATATATGTTACTTATCCAACAAAGTCCTCTTTACTATATTTCTCATTCCTACCAGAACGCTAAAGTACTTCTCTTCCTGGTTTTCCTCTTGGCTTTGTAAAAGAGTTTTTCCTTTTTCTCTAGTCTATTAATTCCTTGTGCCTATTAAATAACTGCCTAAAAAGGGAATATGTAAGAAAGCTACCTATCTCTCTTATTTAAGATCAGAGGACTTCTAAAACTAAATGTACTTAATGGTACAATAATAACACTTGGATACAAACCAGGTTGTTGCTTTGCAAATATAGCAGGCTGTTTACCAACTCTTGCTCAGCAGACACATTCAGGCTACAGCTTACAAACAGCATTCCATGACTGCATATTACTGCCTGCAATTCTAGTTTAATAAATTGAATAATGTTTCTGTTCTACTCTGAAAACTTGATGTTTTTACCAGCAGTATATGAATTACCATTCACTTATTATTGGTTGATACTGCCTTTTTTTTTTTTTTCCTTCCTTCCTCTTTTTGCCTTCAATTTTCACTTTGCCTTGAAAGTCAGGCCTGGAAACAAGTGATAGGTCAACTATGTTGTTAGCCATCGGCCATTTGCTATTTGCCCTTTGTTTGGTAAAATTCTGTGTTCATTTCTGAGTGCTGCAGAATTTTCTCTAGGTAGATTGAATGCCTCCCATGGCTGAAATAATGTAGTAAAGGTGTGAATACCTTCAGTTGAATTTTCTTTATATATTCAGTGAGTCTCTTTCCTCTCTGCTCAGACAGTAGAGTCATAGCAAGAGAAATAATTGGACAGGTCTTCCTTGGACACTCTTATTTCTGGCATGCTGTATACTTTTAATGCTTTCTATTTGGACTTTTTCTCAGTTTTTGCCTTGACTGCAAATCAAAATTATATCAATACAGCATTTAAAAACTTGAAATGCTAAAATTTCAAGTACTTTGTATAGTATTTTTTTCCTCTAACTTACAATACTGTTAAAAGCAATAGGAGCAGGAATGGTTTTGGGTAGTTTATTTTGAGAAAGCACAGTGAATATACCTAAACTGGTGGGAAATCTAAAGTAAACCTGAAAGCATAACTAACTCCTAACTACGTTGTATCTTCTTTATAGATTTTGTATGTTCCTGACCCAGACTACATTTCTAGTGTGGACAGCTCCCCCTCTCTAAGTCCTGTAAGTCCCCTATCACCTACATCCTCCGAAGCAGAGCTTGACAAGGCTACAGTAAATGTAGGTATACCTATTGTCCTTGAAATTAATTTTCCCTTACAAGATAAATGTTACAGATGCTATGCTTTCTTCTTAAACTGTCCTTTTGTTTTGGGGAGAAAGTACTTGACAACACTTGGAGTTGAAAGTAAAATAGTTCGTTTTTAAAAGTAAATACGAGATTTTAATCTTTGTAAATGACAGTTTTCTATGTGAAAACTGATTTGAAGGCAAATTACTTGTAGCAAAATACTGTCATTGCACACTGAAATCTTAATTAGTTTCTGTTGCATTTCTGTATTTGTTACATTTTGGAGCTTGTTAAACATTTGTCTCTAATCTTATTGATAGTTTTTCTAGAAATGATATATTGGCAGGAATGCTCAGGTACTCCCTGCTTGCTGTAGAGGTGTGGGAGAGGGTTCTCTAGTTTCATTTCACGTGTGAAAAAACACCGGTTTCAGTGAAGGGCTAATACAGAATTAATTGTAGCTGACTTCTACTCAGTAGTTCTACCTTTAATGACTTTCAAAATGCTAAAAATATTTAGCCATCAAAGCTGTGCTGTAATTCAGCTCAAATGTAGATTTTTGGGTAGGAGCTGGCTTTGTAGAAGAATGTCTTTCCAGGAACACTGGTTTGTTGTTGACAGCATTCCATAGGGAGCAGTCCACCCAGGAAGATTCAGTGTTTGAGCTTGAGCTTCTCTGAAGTTTTTGCAACTGTGACCTTATTTGGATGTTTCTGCATACATCACAACTATTCTTTCCCCAGTTAATTACCTTTTTCTCTCAAATAACAAATTTTCTTGGTAGCATATTTTGATAGTACTCAGTCAAGCTGTCAAACATCTATTCCAGGACTCTGTGTGCTCAAAGTTTAGGAAGGTTTGAGACTTAAAGCATTTCCTTATTTGCTTACATGACTTGGCCCAGTCAAGTTTAAATAGAAAGGTTTTGCTTTGTTGCTGTACAGGTTCCTAAGCTGCATTACAAAGTCTATGATGGCCCTTCTACTGAAAATTACTGTTTGGTTTTGCTATGATACCTTTTCTCTGTCCTAGTGTGCCAGTTCTTATGTCTGCTGTCATTTGTGCTGAAGAGTTTCTTTTATGTTTGATGGCAAACTGAGGGTGGTGTAGCACAGTAAATAGACTCGCCTGCAAGAAAACATTCTTGTATCATGTATCTTGTATCTATATCAGTCTCAGAAAAACCTGCCCATGTAACATATGTTGTGAGAAGTTACTTGAGGGAAAATTATCAGTTTTACTATTAGAAATCAGGGCTTTTCCTACAGATTCCATGCCAGAAAAATACCTTATTCTAGCTTTTGTTGATTATTTTGTATATCTGTTAGCATACACTAGATAAGGAGACTTAAAAGCGTAACCATACCTGTAATTTGTTTGAAAACTTTTTATTGACTATATGCTTATAGCGGAGATAAAAACTTACAAGTGTAGAATAAACAAAGTAAATGAAAATACTTGAAGTTGAAAGCCTCTTTTGGAAAATATTTTTTCATTTAGTGTAGTCAATCCAGTGCTAACAACAATTGGAGTGTTAAATTTCATTTAACTGACACTTTATTATAACGTAACTGTTTTGTGCATCTTCTTACATGTTGTGGATCCTGACAAGTTCTTAAATGCCTCAAGGAAAGTCAAATGAGCAATGGTAAAATATATAATATTGTTTATTTTGTTTCTGAGGCCTTTTGAGGTACATCTAAGGAAGGAAGAAATATTTGTCAGAAAAAAATCAAGGAACAGAAATCACTTGTACTTGTCAGTGTGGACTGTATGCTTTTGGTTTTGTTTTCAATCTCTCCAGCAACACAAAAGGCAGCCAACTTCTATGTGAGCAGTTCAGGCTGGAGGGCTTTGTTCTTCTTCATAGCACTTGTCTTTTGTGTTTTTCTTTTCTCTTTTTGCTGATTGCTATCATTATGAAGGGTAGAAATACTAGTATACATTCTGTAATGCTCTCTTGATGTCTCTCTTCTTTGACTGTCCTGCAATTTTGACTTCAGATTTGCAGTTTAAATTTAGTAATGTTTCGAGGTAAAGATGTGCTCCTCGGCTTATATAATGTAAAGGAGTTTTCTCTGTGCTCTGGTCATTTAAGTCAGTGATTTCTTGTTTTAAATTTAATAAGAAGACTAACAAATATCTGAATGCCTGTTCAGTCAAAAATATGCTGACATGTTCTGTTCTTGTTCTTCTGTTTTATTGAGCATTGGAGTAGCTTAACACAACCATGAGGCTACATACAAACCAGCATGTGGCTGATATAAGATCTGCATAACCTTGTTAAAATTGTGGGGTTTTTGGTAGGTTTTTGGTTTTGTGGGGTTTTTTTTAAGTTTTGCTACACTTAAGCTAAGATTTCAGTGTGTATTTCAATAATTTTGTTGCTGTCAGTGTGTATGTAAGAACTGTATCTTAGATTTTGAGGCTTTTTTGATGCTGCTGGATTTTTGAAAGATTTCTTCATTCAGCAGCATATGCTTTGCTACCTATAAAGCTTAAATTCCACTTCAAAGTAATATGTAGTGGCAAGGGCATCATCATTAAACTGGGAAGTCTACCATTGTGGTGGTGCATCCCCCCACCCCTCCCTTTCCCCGGCCACACTAGTATCTGAGATTGTCATGTGGCAGTGTGATGAGAAATAGCTGGCTTATTCACAATGGGCTTGGATATCAGCTGAGCACTTTCAGAGCCACTTGCTAAGTTCCCTCATAAGGATGACCATGTAGTTTTCACCAGGAAGGCATAAGTAGAAGGAGAATTAATCTTCAGGAGGTTTGTTTCCTAATTATACCTTGATTAGCTTTTCCCAGCAAAATTCAGTTCGGTGTTCTGTATATTGTCATGGCTTTTTCGGTTGATCTGTAATGAAAGCTGAAAGATGCAGGTGAAGGCTAAAGTAGTGCCAGAGAGATGATGAACTGAAAATAATTCTGCATAATGGTCCTGGATGTGATTAAAGACATTTATCTGCAGTCTGTACTAGCGAATGAAAATGAGCAGGAGAACAGAAAACCAAAGGGGAATATGGGAGTTCATGTTTTCCAAAAATAGTAATATTTTATTAGTAACAAAAAATAGCACTTATGTATGAAATGGAAATCTTTAGATGTGGGTGAAGCTCCAAAGCAGGGTTTCTGTGCCTGTAAAATAGGCTTTGGTGAAGTCTGTCTACTGTTTGTTTATCTTTAATTTGAGGAAAAATTTTTTTTTTTGCTGTCTGTCCTGTCCCTGGTAGGGTTCCATGTTCACTACTTAGTTGGATATACTGATAGACAGTGAGGTAGATAACTCATTCTATTATCTTCCCAGGGAGGTCATGAAGGAAATCCTCTGAAAGTTAAATCCAGGCGTGTGAATGACAAAGATAGTTGGAAACAGCCAGAGAGAATTTACCAAGGCTGTATCATACCTGACAAAACTGATTGCTTTCTCTGATGAGATGACAGGCTCAGCAGATGAGGGAAGAGCAATGCATATTTCTTACCATGACTAGAGCCAGGCCCTTGACACTGTCCCAAAGGAGCCTTATTAAAATACTGGAAAAATGTGAACTCAATGGGTATAGTAGAACATGGGCCAGAAAATTGCCAGGATCATTGTGTTCAAACTTTTTCAGCATTTGTATATGTCACTTTTTAAAATCTTTTGTAGAATCATAGAATAGCTTGGGTTGGAAGGGACCCTAAAGACCATGCAGTTCAACCCCTCTGCCATAGGCTGGGACACCTTCCACTAGACCAGGTTACTCAGACCCCCATCCAGCCTGGCCTTGAGCTCTCTTTGCTGTGGTGGTGGTCAGTTTCACATCCTTGGGGGTCCCTTTTGGGCCGTTCTTTTATAACCTGCCAATCAGTGACCTGACTGGTCAAATTGCACAGCAAAAAATCTCCAGAAATGAATATTGAAAAAGGCAAGTTGCTAAGTTCTTCTTTGTTTTTATTTTCTTTCAGGATTCAGATGGAGTCCAGCAGAAGGAGTCTGCTGTTTCACCAGCACATGCATGTGTTCGTCCTTCAAGAGTGGTATCATCCACCTCCGAAGAGGAGGAAGCATTTACAGAGAAATTTCTAAAAATTAATTGCAAGTACATCACTAATGGCAAGGTACTGAAACATACGGGTTTTACTGTTACAGGATGTAATAATAAAGCATGGTTAAAGTATAAACGTATAGTAGACTTCAGTCAGGGATGACTAGATGAATCAACTCACATGCACATATATGCCTGTATAAATATACTAATTTTTTTGCTCACTGTTTCCTTTGGATTCTCCAGGCCACTTGTTCAGGACATGATGCAAGCAGTTAATACATGACAAACTTCCCCGATGCTGTACTGTTACATAATTTGTGTATGTTGAGGGCATGAGATCTGTTTGTTCCTTGTGTTAGTATCTCTCATAAGTAATTTTCTTTACTTACAGTGGAAAGAAAAACATGCCTTAAACTATACTAGGAAATAGGTAGTTGTGTAGCTTTGCTTCCTTTTTCTTTTTTTAGCAGAACAAAGCGAGCAGAATAAACCTCTGGTTCTGCAAATAAGTTCTGTATTGTTCTCTGTTTGGTATGGTATGGTAGAAACCTTGATTCTGGTTTTTTTCTTTGAAGCTGTTACAGTTCTCTCAATAGCATCATTACACAAAATGCTTCCAAGTTAGTGGCACTTAATTACCTCTGTTCGGCTCATAAGTGCACGAGTCTTGCACAGACTTCTAGGGACTGAGATAATGTTAAAACACTTTACCTCAGAACACTTGAGGAAAAACCCAAAATGTATCGCTCCTCTACCTCACAGAAAAATTACTATTAGACACTTTATGTATGAAAAATGCCTTTGCTGAAACTGAATGAATGCAACAAAATTCAAAGTACTTGTAGTACTTCCTCCTTTGCCTCAAGTTTGGGTATGTTTATAGAAATACTGCTGTTTCTGTGTTGTTCAGCAATAGGTTTGCAGATAAAGTACACTAAAGATAAACAGATTAATAAGAATCTCCTCAAACTGCAATATTTTTTTGCTGATGGGGAAAGGATTGCAGATCCATGTATGTCCAGGCTTGAAGCCTTTTGACAATACATCTGTATTGACAAAAGCTATGTAGAAGTTGGTGAGGCAAGTACTGGAACAGCTTTGTTTGTTACTTTGTTCTACTTTGCAGTTAATTTTCTTCACTCATTATATTCTGTCTGTAGCTGACTTTTTTAGGCTGATCCTGGAAACCTTCTTACTTACCAGTTTTAAGTGCTGTTACAGAGCAGAATTGAGACCTGTGAGCCTTTGTTAGAACTTGGAGGTACTGGAAAAAATCCGGGGTTAAAATTTACAGCATATTATTTAAGTGCTGTGATTTCCTCTCAGAATATTACGGGGAGTATTAATGGCATCTGTCTTTGACTTGCAGTGTTATAGCCTATTTTCTAAGAGCTTCAGGGTGAATTCTGTTTCTAAAAAGTTGTATAACCTATTGCAGTATCTATCCATACTTGGGGAGGTGGGTGGGAGAAAAATGAATACTGACTTGCTCAGATTTGAGTGCCAGATCTTGCAAGTTTAGCATGTTGTAATTTAGTCTTTGTGCTGCATATGGTAGGAATGTCCTCTTGAATATTGTCTTGCCTCTCCTTGATGCATTTTGTGATGATGCAGAATGATAAACTTTCAGAAGGTTTCTGGAGAAAGCTTAAAAGATTCATCCTCTGCTTCCTACTCTGGAAGTGATTTTTGAAGCTCATAGTTAACCATTCTTTAGGGCTTTAGCTGTGAAATCTGTCATCACTGTGACTGCTGCTTGTAAACTGAAATGTAGTGAAAGCCTGTTTTTCAGTGTGTCTATGCAAAAGGGCTTTCCTTAAAGTAAGACTGTCTCATTTCTCACTTTTTGAGACTTTATTCTGTATGTGGTTGGAGTTGGGTTTAGTCACACCAGTGACTTCCTGGACAAGCATAGAGGAATTCTCTGAGGAGCAGTGACTGGAACCTTGGAATGCTTGCTCTGTTCATTGCACCTGCTCCCTGTTAAATGGCTATGGCTACTGCTAGAGGCAGGGTGTTGAACACAGTAGGAGACAGAGTCATGTGAATATGCCACATTCTGTACACACAATAAACCAGTGTAACCAGTGTGCTGCAGTCGCACCTTTACTCACTGCTTACTGCATATGCAGGTATGCCCTGTCTTACAGCTGCACTGTTGGCTTCTTCTGTAGAAAAGTGTGCTGCTCTGGGGTTTTTTCATTGTTTGCACTATTCCTTGAGGCAAAAAAAGGTACTTTAAAAAGTCTGCTTGATTGTAACTGAAACTAGTAAGGGAGGTTTGAAATTCTTTGTTATTTTTGCTAACTTAAGTGTTTTGAAATGTAGTAGCTAGAGGAAAATTACTAATACTGAGGCTTGAAAAAGGCCAAACCAGTGACCTGGAAATGAGAGCACAGAAAGCACACATTTACATTAAGTGAAAAGGAAGACACTGATGAGGTTCAAAACTTCTACAAGAAAAAAAGAATAAAATAAATGTTACTTTCATGATAAAAGCTTCATAAATCATAAATTACAGGTTTTATTCAACCTTGTGTGTTCAAGAATGTACTGGAATTATTTAGAGAACTTAACTTTGAAAACTTCTTGTTAGGAGTCCTTTCAAACTTTCTTAGAAGTGTTTTACTGAACTGCTTAGTCTTAAATGTGTGGACTCACCAACATGATAGTTTGGCTCTAAATCTCCATTTATAATTATTGTTCGGATTTCCATCTTGGGTATTGCATGGGAGTTAGAGCTTCCATTTTGTGAAGTCTAAGGAATTTTAATGGTAAGAAGACAAAACTGTTACAGAACTGAATATCTGCATGTGCAGTTTAATCTACTTTCAATATGTATGTTTTTATTTATCTGGATTAATATTTTCTGGACCAGCTTTAAGATGCAAGGGGTCTAGTTTTTTAATAACCTGGAGTGTCCACATGGATTTCAGTAATAGAGTGGCGTGGCATTTCTCTTTGAGGATCTTAAATCTGAACTTCACCTGAACAGAATTTTACTTCGTGTCTTTAAAATCTATTACGTACAGGAAACTTGACTTCTACAAGTGCTATTTTTTCCAGAACCAGAACTTCCTGTAAGAGTGTCATGTTGAACTACTTAGTAGCTACAGGCAGAATCTAATTTGTATCTCATTTTCATAGACAGTATTTTTAGTATTTTTTCTCTCAACAACTTGTTTGTAAGTAGGGTCCAAGAGAAACAAGTCACTGGTTCTTTTGTGGAGGATGTCCTAAAAAACTGTTTCCCAAGGTTATGTATCAACAATTGAGCTGTTTATAGATGTTAATTTTTAAATTATTTTTTCTCAAGGACTAGAAAATTAGGAGATTAGAGCAAACTTCAGTATACTGGAGTCATGTAGCAGCTGCTAGTGTGCATGCCATTGTCCAGTGTTCTTGCTTGAGCTTGTGCTCTGATTTGCAGATCCCTCTCCCTAACAACGTTGTTAGTACAAATAATTCTTGTAGCTATTTTGAAAAATTTGATTTGTGTAAACTAAAGTCAAAGAGCTGTTTCTAAAATTTCAAGTGAGTATTTAATTTGTATTAAAGGAGTCTGGGCTGAAGACCCAACATGATAGCACACAAAGGAGAAGCTGGGTTCA
Source organism: Machaerirhynchus nigripectus (assembly GCA_013397975.1). Lineage (NCBI taxonomy): Eukaryota > Metazoa > Chordata > Aves > Passeriformes > Dicruridae > Machaerirhynchus > Machaerirhynchus nigripectus. Next base: position 925,048 of record VZRQ01001577.1, read on the forward strand.
TCTTCTTGTCTTAATATTGGTAAACAAGGGCATGAATTTTTTTTTTCATAAGTAAGCCCCCATGATATTCTTCACTTTGAAGAATATATTCACACTGAAAATATTTTCAGTAGTTCAGCCAGGTCAGAGAGAGAACTTTGGAACTTTCTCCCTGCTCCAAAAGCAAGGAACCAAGAAGATTATATATGGGGAGCAGACTATGCTCTCAGTCATCTTTGGTGCTTGTAAGATAGCAGGGGAGATTAGTTTGTTGGAAGTAAGTTACTAAGAACAGCATTACAGAATCATTTAGGCTGGAAGACACCTTTAAGATCAAGTTCAACCTTTCACCTTGATCACCACCTTGTCAATTAGACCATGGCACTAAGTGCCACCTCCAGTCTTTTCTTGAACACGTCATAGGGATGGTGACTCTACCACCTCCCTGGGCAGCCCATTCCCATGTTTAACAATCCTTCCTGTGAAGAAATTCCTCCTGATGCCCAGACTAAACCTGCTCTGGTACACCTTGAGGCCATTTCTTCTTGTCCTGTCCGTGGTTGCCTGGGAGAAGAGGCCAATGCCCACCTGGCTACAACCTCTTCTCAGGTAGTTATAGAGAGCAATAAGGTCCCCCCTGAGCTTCCTCTTCTCCAGGCTGAACAAGCCCAGCTCCCTCTGCTGCTGCTCATAGACCCTTTACCAGCTCAACTGGCCTTTAATGGGCTTGCTCCTGCACCTGAATGTCCTTCCTGAATTGAGGGACCCAGAACTGAACACAATATTTTACATGTGGCCTCACCAGTGCTGAGTACAGAGTGACAATTGCTGCCCTGGTCCTGCCAGCCACACTATCGATACAAAAATGCTGTAGGGTTTTTTCTGGTCACCATTATTACCCATTCCGTATTTTATGGGACTGCTGTGACATCTGCTGCCATAGTGCACAAATGTGTATGAGTAACCAGAAAAGTTGTTTTAGAACCTTGAATGAGTGCATGGTACTAAAGTGCTCAGGAGTTCAACATTGTGTACTCTGAGACTGTGGTTCTAGAGTTATATGTATTGTAGGAATGCTAACATAGAAATCTGTCTGATCCATAATGACAAGCCAACAAGGAAATGAAGTATCAGGCATTTCCTTTAAAGAGTAGATGCAATTTTTATCTTGACTTAATGCAAAGCTGTGGTGTTAGCTCTCAAAGGCTGGAGCTGCTGCAGTTTCCATCTCTCAGAGAAGATCAGCATAATGTAATGAGCAGCTCTTAACCAGTTGGCTAAATGCTTGTATGCTCCTACTTGAATGTTTTGTTCTGATGTTATCCTTTTTTCTCACAGAATCAATAGCATTTGGTTTCTGTCCATGCTAGAAACAACATCTATTGAGTTACAGGTTTTAAGGAAGCTTTTGCTTCTGCAAAGAAGTTAGAAGATAGTAAAGACAGAAGGTATTTGTCTTGTAAGAATTACAGAAATTGTAAGAGAAAGTGTCAGAAACATTGGCATGTCTGAAAAAGAGCAATTAATACTTGCAGCCAAACAAAATGTTTCTTTATCTGGCTTTTACCTGGGCATTACTTAGCTACCTGGGTTAGCATTCAGTGATCCTTGGAGGTAATAATGAAAAATGACAGAAATGCTAATTAGTGAATTAATTAATACAATTAAGAATTTAATTAATATTAATTTGGAGCAACAGTTCTTCTCTAGAAAAGTATCCTGAAGTGTTCAGGTCGTAACTGGACCATGTCTAGTAACTTGTGAGCCAGAAATGTTGCCTTATGTTTTTTAAATAGACAAGAATAAAACAGGTCACCTCTTGTGGAGGTTCTATAAATCCATTGTTTTCAAGATACCTCTATAATTTTTCAGTGCCTTATAGCAATTGCAAGTGAGATGTTTGATCACCTACTTGGTCAAATACGGATAAAAGCCTGATAGTTCTGAGTGTTTAATTCTCAATTTCTATTGCTGTAGTAAATTTTACATGGAAATACACTTTCCAGGTCATCTTCATGTTGAATGTCTACCTATTGGTGTCAACGGTTTCTTCTAAGGGCAAGATAAACAGCCTTTATTATTTCTAGCTGTGTCTGTGAGGCTGCAGAGGTAGGCTTTAGGATGTTGCATATGTGCTAAGGCCATATCAATGTACAGGTTTGGGATTCTTTGCCACTGGACAGGTCATTGTCAGACTTCTCTAGGAAGCTTCCATTTACCATAGAAGGTCTCTTAAACTTACTTTTCTTATGTAGTGAGTAGCCTTGCACACACACAGACTTTTGTCCTTGATAATGATGGTGTTTCCTTAAGATACTAACAAGCTTGGCCTGTGGGGTTTGGGAGGAGTAAGTTAGTATTTTCTGAACTACTAAAACTGAGTCTGAAGTAAGACAGCTGAAATGAGTGGTTGATGTGCAGTTGGTTCTTCATACATGTTATTCTGATGATGGGACTCTAGTATTCAGATAAGCTATGTCAAACATATGAAGCTTTTTTTCTTTGATCAATTTTTGGCCTGCACTGTCAGCTGAAGCAGTCTTATCTGTGCTCTTGAAAGCAAGTTGTAAAGCATTGGATCTTGTTGACATGAATGGTATGTCAGTTGGGACAGCACACCCCTTGACAGAAAAATATCATCTTTTTATTGCCTCAAAAGCTTTAGCACTTTCTGTGCTTAATTTATCAAGGAAGGTTCGTGAAATAGCCAACAAATGAAGACAGTATTACTCTGGAAATTAAGAACTCTCTAATGAACTCAATTACTGCTTTTTTCTACTGAGTAATACGTAATTTTGGAAGTTGGTGTTGAACACTAATCCTTCAAATAGAGTAGTCACACAGCCTTACCATTTTCTCTTCAGCCTGATTGTTCTGAAAATTGACTTGCAGTATATGAGCAGTGAAAGAGTAGAATAGAATACTTTGGTTGGAAGGGACCTACAATGATCATCTATTCCAACTGCCATCAAGACTGTGACATTTTCTGGGTCGTATCTAGAGAGTATTAATAAAATTCCATTTTCATGACCATTAATGAAAGAGCTCAGATGTAGAAAAGCTGCTGCTTTTTTGTTTTAATTATGTACTGAATTTACAGAAGTTATATATGTTTAAAGAGAAGCAGTCATTCTTCTGAGTAGACTCATTGACTTCTGCAGTGACATTAAATTTTCTAGACTACAGTAGGTATAACAAAATGTAGACTTCTCTTGACAGTTTTCCTCTTGGAGGTCCTTTTTGCACCTTGAAAGTCTATTTCCACAATACTGTGATGGGAAAGAAATGCCAGTGACAGTCTTTTTTCAGTACTTTAAACACCTTGGAATTATGTAAATGTGTTCTGCTGACTTCAAAGTCTTCAGCATATGTGTTGCACTCTAAAAGATATATATAAAATCTGACTAAGCACTGAACAACTAAGAGACTCAAGTACAGATGCTTGAGCTGCTTTTGAGGCCTGTTTTCATTTTTCCATACTAGAGATAGCATTGGTCATTGTTGTAGACTTTAATATTAGGGGTTTTCTTTGTTTGGGTTTTTTTAAGTTGCTCTTTTCTGTTTACTGCTTGGCGTCTTTGTTTTCCTACTCTGAAGGTCATCAGCCATCACCTGCAAACAAATTTCTCGAGTTTGGAAGAACTGTAGGTGTGTTTTGTGCTGTGCTAATGTCTTCTTGAAACAAAACTGAAAAAAATACACAGTGTTTATAATAGTTGTTAATATTTTATCAGTAAGATAAATATTTAATTCCTTTAACAGCACATGAAGTGACCCTTTTCTGGCTCTTGCACAAAAGCTTTGAATGTCTGTCCAGATTTGTAAAGTCTTTAAGGAGTCAAGATCTGTAACTGAAGTATTCCTGTCATTCTACTTAAACCTAGATTTTCTCCAGTTCATAATTTTAGCTTGAACTCAACTCTCCCAACAGTTAAATGAATTTCTGTAGCAGGCAATTGTTGTATGTTTGTATGTGGTTATAAGTTTTTTGTTTAAAAAAATTTCAGCATATTGTAAACTAACTTTGTTTTTACAGCTTTATTGTATAAGAACCTTACAATTCATAGTATGAACATCAACCTCAAAGTTTTTTAGTCAAAGTTTAAACTCTACTTGCATTCATGTACTGCAGCAGTATCATTGTGATTAAAACAATCCGAAGTTTCATCTTTAAAAATCTTGAGTATTTTTATTCTAGTTGCATCCTGTAAATGTATTTGTCCAATTAGTCAACGTGTCCATTAAGTTAGAAGGACTTGAATCAGCCTCTTTTACTTTTGTGTAACGAAAATTAGGATAAATGACAGATTTTGAAGGTCTCTCTAATTAAATAGTAGATAGTGAGAGAGAAGAGTTAAGAGTCAAGTTTTAGACAAAAATTGCTTTCAAACCTACCGCTTGAGCCCTGTGGTTATCTGGCAAGGATGTCTCCTTACCTATTAATTTGCTTCCCCAGAAAAAGTTGGTTTCTTGTGTTTAGCAGTGACTTAGTAACATAACAGATTGCTTAAATATAAGTTAAAAGTTGCTTTATTTAAAATAGAATAGAAAACACTTTTTTCCTACTGAAAATGAAGAATAAGCTGGAATTTGAAGGACAAAAATTACCACTTCTTTTTCCTCTTATTTTAGGGTACGGTCAATGGTGTGCTGCTAGTGACGCCAAATAATATAATGTTTGATCCTCATAAAATGGATCCTCTGGTCCAAGAGAATGGCTGTGAAGAATATGGCATCATGTGTCCAATGGAAGAAGTGATGTCAGCTGCTCTGTATAAGGAAATTGTGGACAGCAAAATTAAGGAGTCATTAAGCATGTAAGACAGAAGAGTATTTGTAAAGCTTTGAGTAAATTTGAACTGTAGCCATATTGTTGACCATACAAAACTAGCAAACCAGCATTTTCCTTCTTTTTCTTGTTAGGAAGGGATATCAAACACTGGCTTGAAAAGATCCTGGAGAAAACTTGCTTTACCTTCAGTTCTCACACCTTATATATGATAGAGGATAAATCCTCTTCTGTATTCATGGATTCTAATTTCCTCCAGTAGTCTCTTACAAAGATCAGTGTATAGCAAGAGGTACCACACTGTTTCCTCTGCCCCTTTCCTGCTATGGAAACAGATGTGTTTGGTTTTTTACAGTAATTTGAGTGGCATACACAAGAAGAAAGTGCAGCTTTGACGGTCTTAGGTGTAAATTTTTATTGTTTAGCATTTTTCACTTGCTTCTCAAAGTTGTTGTTCTGACAGATGATTTAGACTCATTTTCTAAGATTTGTATATATTTTCATAGGACTAGGAGTATATTTTTTCCCCTTTTTGGCTAGGGGAGGGACTGCATATTCCTGTAGATGTAGCCTTTTTTCTAGTAAACAGTGAATTTGGATTGGTGAGCTCTATTCACTGGTGTATAGTGCAGCAGGCATTTAAAATCAACTTTAAAGAGCATTATGAGAAATCTTTTTTCCGTTCTCTCTGTTGCCTAGTTTTTATACTGTCATCAGAAAATGGTAAATTCTCTTGAAAACCAAAAAGGATAAAAAAAAATATCATGCCACCTTTACCCATCACAGCCCATAAAGCACAAACATTTGCAGACTACCTTGACTGTCTAGCTACAGGGAAGTGGGCTTCTTTAACCAAGAGAGTGTAAAGCTCTTTGCTTGGTATGCAACTCTATAGCCTACTTAAAATAGTTGCATTTTTTAAGATGCTTAATAACTCTTAAAAATACCCTCTTACAGTTCATATAGGTAGTACCCTAAGTACATAATTCTTGATAATCTTAACTATCTGGACACTCAAAAATACCAACTTGCTTCATTCTATTTTTAAGCTCAGTTTTGGCATAAACCTGGGAGTGAACTGGTATCTTGCCATGGTCTTGTTTTCTGCCCAATCACATATGTCTAGTGAAAGGGCAACTGAAGTACATGTTGCTACAGTAGTACTTTTGGGGCTTTTGATGTAGAGTGATGATGCCTTCAGCATGATTGCTTTCTGCAAGTTTATTTTCCAGACTGAGTTTTAAAAAGTTGTGCAGTTCCTACTTAAATTGATATACAGTGGAAGGAATTAGGTTACTCTTTTTAACTTACTTGCTTGAATCATAATAGTGCAGTTGCAAAATGAGCATTTTTCTATAATGTTTAGTTTGTTAATGACTTAGTAATGACTTACAAATTCATCTTCCATGCTGTTGATTTTTGTGCTCCTGTAGCACATGCATTTTCTGTTGTGTTTATAGTATGAATGCATATGGAATGAGAATGTCTGCTAATAAAAGGTCACATCTGCATTCAGAGGCCTGTATGTCCAATTTGAATTATCTTTCTTGTCAGCTTTATAAACTAGTAGATGGAACACTAGTTACTAGCATTTTCTTCGGTCCCTGCACTTTTGTGCCTTAGCTAAATATGAGGCATATTTGTAAATTTGGGGGAAAACAAAAATCAAATTTTTCTAAGTCTGTAAACAGAAGTCCTAACAGCTTCAGCTAGATCTGACAAAACCCATGTGTCTTCAGGTATTTGACACTTAAATCATGTTTTCTCACTGTTTTTCTTTCCTACATATTCCACTGTTACAGTTAACCTTCTTTGACTCTCCCAATTTTGCCAACTGTCAAACCCGCTTAAACTTGAGAAAGCAGTCTTATTTTCTGTATTCAGACTGTTGATATGGAAAATGGTCATAAACCCAATGGATTCTTTTGGTTCTTAAAACTACGATTTCATGTTGTATGGTTTCTATCTATAAGCCACAATCTGTGCTGAAACAGGACAAAAACTGTCTGACCGCATACAGATGTTTTACAGATTTCATGAACCTTATGTTGTGCTTGTGTAAGAGCACCTATTATGAACGTAATCCTGACAAATTAAGGAAATGGCCTGGTCTAATAGGTAATAAATTCTAAAGCCTAATCCACATGCTTTGTAAGCAAAATTATTCTATCAGCAAAAGCTTAATACAAGTTTCAGGTTAACACTTAGGGGTGCGTATGCTTTGCAAACATCCTGAATTTTAGCAGCATCTCAGTAATATGACATAACTGAATATAAAATTTTGTGAGACTGTGGAGTGAATTTATTGTCCTTCAAAACAGAGATTAAGGCACAAGCTTCTTAAAAGCATTTAATACTAGGTAATGGAAGAGTTGATGTGCTTCTGATGGCAAAGAAGTTGACTTTGAGAACTCTAGTCAAATGTATGTTAAAGTATGAGAATTTTTAGTGAAGGCTGTGTCCTGCCCAGGACTTTTTGACAACAGGGAAAAGCTTGAGCTATTTGAGGTAGGTCTAGTTGAGCATCTTCATAGTACCTTTCTAGTCCTCCTCTTCTAAAACTCATAGAATTTCTAATTAGTTTATTTTGAAAGGCAGGTTTAAGCAAGATCATTTCCTCTGGGGAAAATAAGTTTTTATGCTTGCCTTTTTTTTTTTTACCCCCACTATTTATCAATATATTCAGTTGTATCCTCAAAGTTAGGTACCTGCTGAAACCTAAGCACTGTTCAAGGTATTTTCTGTGGGCAGAATAGTGAGATCTACATTGATGGTTCCTGCTGTTCTGCATTGACTGGCTTCAGTATCTGAGGTTAGACCAGCTGATTTCTGCCATTCACTTCTTACCTGTGAGCTAGGTGTTAGCTTCCTTGTAGGGTGGGAGGTGTTTCTACTATTGTACTGACCTCTTGGGGAGACCAATGACTGTGGGTGATTTTTACCTTTAGAGATTATGGATGTGTGTAGCTTTTTGTTGGTTTTACCTTAGTTTTTATGTTGTTTTTACACTTCAGATGCCTCTCACAATCCTGTTAGTTTCATAGGGGACCTTCTTGTGAAAGTAATGTCATGAACTTGAGAAGTCCCAGCTATGTCATGCTGGCAAAAAGGTCAACCATGTTTACCATTACAGTATCACATTTTATGTTTGTTTATTACTAATGCTCTGGATTAAGTTGGTTTTTAGGGTGTTTTTTAGTTTTAAGAGCTTAAACAAAACAGAGTGAAGAAAAGAGCTTGATATTAGGGGTACCTATTATAACAACATTCCTATTTTGCTCAACAGAGATGTAGAACAGCTGTCAGTAAGGGAACTTGGCCATTCCAAGAAAGCTGCAAAGAGCGATACAGATGACGTGGATTCCAGGGTTCGGGACACAGGCAATGACAGTGCTAGTACTGCCCCAAGAAGCACAGAGGAGTCTCTTTCAGAAGATGTATTTACAGAATCAGAACTCTCTCCAATACGTGAGGAACTTGTTTCCTCAGATGAGCTTCGACAAGATAAATCTTCTGGAGCATCATCAGAATCTGTCCAAACAATAAACCAGACTAGTGCTGAATGTTTAACAGTCATTTCAGACTCAAATGAAGCTGCCAGTGACTTAAAGCCCAGTGCCGAAGTGGTTGTAGGTGTTAAACAGCTTGATACCCACTTAAGTTCAGAAAGTGCTAAAATGTCTGTAAAGGGGGGACGAGAACCTGGCGAAAATACTGCGGATGTTCTCCAGCAGTCTTTGCAAAGATCACAGGGTAGTGAGGAGCACTGCAAAGATACAGAAGTGGGCAAGGATCAGGGTTCCTCACTAGTAAAAAAAGCAGATAGTGAGATGGAAGGGGAAGGTCCAGCTTGTGAAGATACCACAGACTCTCAAAAGAAAGAGAGACCTAGCCAAGGAAAAGTAGTGGGAGAGCAAAGTCAAGACTCAGAGGCAGAAGTAGAAGAACTCCGCAAGCTCTGGAAGACGCACACTATGCAACAAACAAAACAACAAAGAGAAAACATGCACCAGGATTCACAAAAAGAAATCAGTCAGAAAACTGTATCTGCAGGAGATGGGCGGTCAGAAGGTGAGTCAGTGGGTATGTATGGATACAGTGTTAACTTTTGGATTTACAATGTGTCACCCTTCGGTTTAATGGCATGTTTGGATTTTTTTCATTCTGTATAACATATCTCTCCATGCGCTGGACATATTTCTCATTGGCTTGAAGATATGCCAAAGTTAAACTTTACATAAACTAGTGGAGAAAATACTGCTTAGGAAACTGAGAACATGGAAAATTTTGTAATTCTTCCTCATTGAAATTATATTTATGGTCATATTAAATCACATATCTTTGTAGGAGAGATTAAAACCTGTACAATCAGATGTAAAATCAGTGCATTAGCCGCTGTACAGCTCACGGTTAAAAAGATTCTTTAGCAATCAGTTAGCTGTTGCTTAAGTTTTGATCCCAGTGTACATGTGTGTGAATGAACTTTAGGGAATTAATTTGATGTTATAGCATGTCTGCCTTGTGATTAAGATTTATGGTGTGAGCAAGACTAGAGTCTTAACACTTTGTTTTCAGAATTTTATTTCACTTGCATCTTGTCATACTTTCATGCTGATTAGAACAAGGTTAAGCATCCAAAAAGCTTTGCTCAGGACAGATAAGAGCTAGATGCTAAGAAACTAGTGCTATGGATACAGGAAACAACTGGGTTTTATTTCTTGAATACCTTTATTCTTCTGCAAAGATCAGGGCCTGGGATTATTAGTTGGAAGTTACTCTTAAAATTTGTTCAATTTTTATAATGTAGAAATATGCTGTGCCTTTAAGCAGCTTAAATATGCCTTTGTATGAATTTGATTTTGCTTTCTAAAAAATTCCTAAGTTACTTTCTGATGTCTTCCCGTTTTACTGATGGAGATAACTGAACTATTTGTTTTCATTGTGCAATATTTGGGAAACTAGAGAAGAATCTATTAGTCTGTGACAGGCATTAAAGACAAGTGAAGTGCATTTGAAGGTTAATTCTTTATGTTAATTATTAAAGTTGAAATTATATTGAATAGAGGTACATTCTTTGGTTAACAGAAGTTCATCTACACTTCAAAATCTGATACAGTAGTTTTTGCTTGTTGGTTTTCTTTTTTTTTGTTGGTTTTTTTTTTGGTTTTTTTTTTTGTTGGTTTTTTTTTTGGTTTTTTTTTTTGTTGGTTTTTTTTTTGGTTTTTTTTTTTGTTGGTTTTTTTTTTGTTTGTTTGTTTTTGGGTTGTGTTGGTTTTTTTCCTTCTTTTAAGGAAGTAACTGAATTTTGAAATTTGAAGCAGATGAATAGTTGTATCATTCTAACTTTTATGCCCTAAATATTAGAAGTAGTCCTCTGGCAAATATGTCAGCTAGCAGTAGTTGCTGGTTATGACTTTAAAAAAATTCAGGTACTAAGTGTTCTTTGACACAATTGCTGCTTTCCTATTAAATGAATGTATGTATCTCAGTTGCATTAAATGCTTTAGTTTTGGTTTTCTGTAAGGTTGTATCATTGAATGACTCCAGGTTTTTCATGTGTTATGTGATCTGCATATTTGCAGAGTAAATACATATATATATACATATATATATAAAACCAAAAAAGTGTCTGCATGCAGTCCTACAGAAGAGTGCTGGCTAGAAACCTTATATTCACATGGTGCTGCTACCTCACTCAAGGTTGATAGGGTAAAATACAAAGAAAAAAATACAAAAAGCACAAGATCCTTTTTGGAGATTTGTACCAATTCAGTCCAACTTCAGTAGGAATTATTACATGTTTGTTATTCTTGCATGTTGTATTAGCAGAATGCAAATAAACCAGTAAATTATGAATTCATATTTCTCAACCTAGATAGATATTGTGAAACTTCTATAGGCATGATTAAACAGAACCAAGGTAGAAGCATAGATCTGCTGTATAAATCCTGAAAACCATCAGACTGAATATGACATCTATTAACAGTAGGTCACTAAAAACACCAGGTCATTTAAAATTTGAAATATAGTAAACACTTTCAAGTATCCTTTCTCTAAATAAAACTCTAAAGTAGTCATACTACGAGTTTTGGATCATTAACTTACCTAGATAGTCTTTTTGTCTCTCTTATGTAGCAGGAACTTGGTTGAATTGTTTCTCCTTTGTTGGAGTTTTGAGAGTTTAGGTTTTGGGAACTACTGTTTTTTGATCTTTGCAGAGGTCAAATGTTTCTGAGTTTGGAATTAATGATCTGATTGTTGGTTCTGAATGTTGAACAGGTGATGCAATGCAAGTAGATAACTATGAGTAGACTAGAATAACTAAAAAGGTCTCGCTTGTATCTATTTCAAATTTTTTTATTGCCCAAGCCTCTATTATACTCGTCTGTTTTTACAGACACTTATGTTAACCACTGGACTGAAACAAAGCTAGATGTGGTTGATACTTTGGAGAAGTTGTAATGGTCTATAATTTTGTATGTGTATAAACAAGCTAAAATTGCATTAATGATAACGTGTCTGTTTGCTGCTTAGTTAGCTGAATATTGGCAGAGATTGAAAGGAGAAACAAGAAGCATGAGACACACAGTAGCCATTGCTGAAATCTTCTCTCATTAATTCTGTATCAAATATACAAGATGATGTTGGAGAACTCCCAAAAAAAAAAAAAGCATTTGAA
>VZRQ01001577.1:936513-969072 GCA_013397975.1 Machaerirhynchus nigripectus
ATAGTCTTTTTGAGACTTAGGGACAGGGCTAAATTGTTTGTTTCTATTTTATCTGCTAGCTAGAACCATAATCCCACTTCTCTGAGCTCAGGGAAGTCCTAATCTGCTTCCTCTGAAGGGCCAAAATCACAAATACCAAAGCATTTCAAGAGTACTTATCTAACACTGCCACAGAGTTCACGTGCCAGTCCTATGAAACAGGCTTTTTTGTTTATTTTTGTTTCTTTTTAGTGTTTTTCTTTTCAAACTGAAAATTTACCTTTGAGCTTACACATTAATAAAATACTTCCAAATAATGCATGTTATGACTAATTTACTGTACCGTATGCTGCAGGTATAATTCTAAAATGCTGACTGAAAATATGAATAAAAATTAGGAGGCACACATTTAAATAGTTGCTAGAAAAAATAGTCTTTTGTGGAACAGTGCTGTTCTAAACTTTGTGGTGAAAATCCGATGGAGAAAACATAGTTGCAGTGTTTATAGAGCAAGAAGGTGATGTTTTCTGTGCTTAGTGGGTCTGTGGTCTGCATAGACATTGAAGGAGAACTTCAGCTGTGAAAAGATGTGTCCTCAGAAACTGAAACTTATCTGTATGTACGTGTAATACCAGAGCTAGGATAAACCCTTTACTGTCATAACTGATCATAATAGCTCTTAAATTTACATTTCCTTTTCTTGCTTTAAAAAGGTCTCTTGTGGCTGGAGGATTTTGGCAATTAATCTAGTAAAGAAACAATTTTAAGAAGGCTACTTCCTTTACCTTGTGCTGACTTGACAATTCAGACCTTGAGGGTAATCATATAATTCTATTAGTCCAAATAAATACACTACCAGAGAGAAAAATCCTGCACCGCAACATCCAGTATATTTCATCCTGAGATGGTGTTCATACCACTGAAGTTTGATATAGCTAACAAATTAAAATTCATCTCTTAATCCTGTATCAGTAGGGCCAGAACATTTTCCCTTGTAAATGACAAGTAGCTAATGAACAGCTCTGACATGTGTGAATCAAGCCAAAATACTTATTTAACACAGCATCTTTTTCATATATGTGGGATATCTGTTTAATGGTGGGAGGGTGGTGATTCAGTGTTGAGAGTATGCACCAAGAATACCTTCTGAATACTTTCAAGCATGGATGCAATGCTATAGTAATGTGATCTGCAGTTGGAAGCAGAAGTGAATGTTAGACTTATTTTGTGTGTGGTACTCTGAAGTTAATTCTGCTGATGCAATTTACATAACAAAAAAAGGCAGGTAATTATTACTACTTATCTTAACCCATCTCCCATTACTTATTTATATAAATGTCCTATATACCTCAATTGCCTAATCTAGAATTAGTTAATGATTTTGTTGAGCTCTTTAGTACGTAGTGGATAGCTTACTTTGTCTTTATTATTAGGTTCTTCTGTTACGAAAGAAAAAAGACGACATCGATCTCACAAGTTTCTGTGTCTCAGGGTTGGAAAACCCATGAGAAAAACATTTGTTTCTCAAGCAAGTGCAACAATGCAACAGTATGCACAAAGGGACAAAAAACATGAATACTGGTTTGCTGTTCCACAAGAAAGGTAAGAAGGAGGTAAACTGTAAAAATCAGCAATTGCCATGAGGTTTTTCTGCACCATTCAAAATTTTGCAGTGACTGTGTCTCTAAATAATCACAAAAAAGGGTCAGTGTCTGAGGATATTGTTGATTGGCTTGTATTGCAATTGCCATTGGAATACCTCATTACCTTACTAACATTTTACTGATCTACTTGAGTTACTTGTAAGTTTGGCAAGTAGTTTCTCATTTTACTATTTAGGCTTCTGTTTGTAGCAAGTAAATAAAGAAGGAAAGATTCAAGTGGTGTCTGGTGGAGGAAGTAAGTTCTGCAGCAAAGTTTTTGTCATTATCTGTGCTTCCCATTATTTGGAAACTTTGTAAAAATCATCTCTGAGTTCAGAAGAGCTAGCTGGGGTTCTTTTGTCTTATCTTTATATATGGAACATAAAACCTTTCCATGAACCAACTTAAGCATGTCTACTGGAAAAATACCTAAATTTGTTGAACTCAGTCAATGACATGAGATGTTCATGCTCACTCACTGGTACAGTCTTGTATTCTGAAATGATCTTTACTGCTAGGAAACTGTGACTTATTTTCAACCTGAAAGTGCTTTTTAGTACTCCTTAGTACTAAAGAGTGGGGGGGAAAGAAAAAAACAAAAAACTACCAGGTATCATCTTGTATAAATACCTACCCACAATGATCAAGTCACTTCTCCATCTTTTCTTTTGAGCTGAATGGCATAGAATGTCCACTTGGGGCACTGCAGTTGAGGACAGATATGGATCAATTGGAGAGAGTCCAGAGGAAAACAGCAAGACTATTTAATGCCTAGAAAATGTAACATATAAAGGATATTAGAAGTAAGTGGGGTTCTTTAATCTTAAGGAGAAAAGGTTGATTGCAGACATAAAATTATTTTATACTGAAGTTGGCTGCAACAAGAAAGGCAGTAGTCTTTTTTGTTTCATGTCCACTGTGGATGGAAATGTGCAATGGACTGAAATTACATCAAAGTATTACACTTATCCAACAGGTAGAATTGAGTCTATACTAGTGCATCACTAATCTGCTTTTAAACATCACCTCTGCTGCCTCTTAAGTGGTAGATAGGATGCCAAGTTTTGAGTCAAAGGTCCGTCCCACTAATTCTGCTGCAGTTAATCCTGTCAGGGCCAGGAGTTCTTTTGTGGTTAAAGTCAACTCAAATCTGCTTGTTCTGTTAGTATCATATTTAATTTGAAAACAGATAAATGTTTCGTATATGGCAGTGATGTCTAGATGAGTTAATTAAAATGATTACTCTCTCTTTGGTTCATTTTCTAATGTATCAAGCACTTACCTTCAGCATAAAGCAGAATTAATCACCTATTTTGGAAGAAATGATTCTTAGTTTGCAGTCTTGTACTGATCTCCTTGGAAACTATTTCATCTACGAAGGGCCTCTCTCTCTCTAACTGAATGGGGCAGTATAGTATCCGTATCAGTTCTTTGTTCATTCAATACGTGTCCTATGGCATGTTCGTTTTCTTAATTCCATGTTAACTTTGCTGAGTGCTAGTCTGCATAGGTCAAAATACTTAGTGCCAATCCAGTTGTCTTTGTCACTGAGTAGTAAGAAAGAGAGAAAAGTAGGTATCTGACAAACCAGCTTTATTTCAGTGTTCTTAAACTCAAAGGAGCCAGTCTGGGAAGGAGCGTCTTACTTAAGCATCAAGTTTCATGGACTTTTTTTTAACTGCTCTAATTATGTATAATTCCATGTTCTTGAAAAGTTAAAATTGGGACTTAAGAAAAAACTTCATACACTTGTATGACAACTTAAAATTGATACCTCATTCAGTGCATGAGGAGCCTGCAGCTTCTTGTTTGGACTTCTGGGATAGAATTTACCTAACCTGATGCATCCAGAATGTTTTATTCTTTCCTACTGCCAGAGAAAGATTTGCCTCATTTTTTTTTCCCTTTCATCATTGTTATCCAGGAACCTTAATCTTATCAGGGGTGACTTTAAATAACTGACCCTGTTCAGAAACTGTTACTACATACCTGTGTGCAGCATCCTTTTAGGCAGAGGCACATGAAAAACGTAACTGCACTTTTGAGAGACTTTGCTGCTCTTTATCTCTTGCTGCTTTTCCAGTGTTCAGTTTTCCAAGGATTTAAGGAAAGGGGAAAAAAAGGTTCAAATATTATTCTTCGTGCTATTACAGTACGCAGGTGTAGCAAATATCTGTGAAGAAAGACGTAAGGAATATTCAAACTGTTGTAACCAGAGCTGTAAGGCTCTAGCCCTGAATCTCTTTTCCATGATGAAGAGACACTAGTAGATGCATTTCAAGTCCCTTTTCCTGATTGCTCTGTCTCTGCACCTGCAGCAAATACAGGGTAGACTGACATCTGTTAAGATTGCAAGTAACTTCCTTCTGTAAATTTGGGTGAATTTGCTCTTCTAAGCCAGAGAACACTGCCATTTGTGGCACATAACTTAAAAGGAGGTAACTTTGAATCTTGGTACTTACTGCAGTTAAAATAGTCTGTAGTTTGTGATTTTATGATTTATATATATATGTTGCTTTCAGCCATATTCCCTCACATCTGTAGTACTTCCCACAGTTTGTATAATTTTGATTATGTCTTGGAAGTGTTCAGATCTTCTTCAGGAGTGGGGAAAACACACATTGAGACATTTTTAAATTCCAATTTTGTTTGGTTTTATGTAACTCTTTCTAAATAAAATAAAAAAGTCTTAGTGTTTTGTTTTGGGAGCTATTTCAATTTTAAGCAAAGGTATCGAGTGGGACAGAAGTAGTTGAAAGACTGTACTT
This sequence comes from Machaerirhynchus nigripectus, assembly GCA_013397975.1. NCBI lineage: Eukaryota > Metazoa > Chordata > Aves > Passeriformes > Dicruridae > Machaerirhynchus > Machaerirhynchus nigripectus. The sequence goes on from VZRQ01001577.1 coordinate 940,904, forward strand.
GTATATGAAATCACAGCTAATCCATTGCCAACTTGCTTTTTTTCTCCAGAGTCGGCTCCATATATTTAAAAATTAAAAAAACTAGCTAGTTTTATTTTCAAATCTGTCTCTAATACCTAGTAAAATATGAACTAGTATTTTTATTTTAACCTTAAATACTTAATATTATTAGACATTACTTAAAAGATCACAAACTTACCTTATTTTTCTTTTCTGTATTGTAACTTGACTTTTGTAGGACAGATCACTTGTATGTCTTCTTTATCCAGTGGAGTCCAGAAATATATGCAGAAGATACTGGGGAGTCTCTTCGGGAACCTGGATTTATAGTGGTAAAAAAGAAGGAAGAGCCTGAAACTAGTGAAGAAGCTAGTACTGAAGATGCTGCTAAAGAATGGGAGGTAAGGAAGAACAGTATCAAAGATGTTTTTTTAATACATTCATAAGAATATATTAAAATAGTGTTAAGTATTTTCCAAGAGGAAAAACAAAGCACTTTATTAGTCTGATTACCATGATCATGGCTGTTCAGTTTATGCCATTCTTACGCTTTGCTCTAACATCAGGTCAGGGCAACATTTCACAACTGCAAGTCATTTTTGTGTGGAGCAAATTGTAATTTAAATCTCCTAGGGAAAGGAATGTGAGTACAGCAGCAAAGTTGGAATTTTTAAGGCTTAATTTTCAATCTCATAAACTGACAGTTTCCTGACATTTATTATTCTTGTATCTAGAATGTTCAGTGTTTATTGGTAAGACTCTAAAAAAGGGATGGGACAACAAAGGAGGAAAAGAACAGCTATTAATGACATGTCTTTTCAATAATTTAGTAATTAATTTGTCAGTTATAACTTATTCATGCATTAAAATGTTGTTGAGTGGATTTTAGAAATATACTGTAACTGTAACTTTCTCTTCATTTCTTTTTAATAATAAGCACATTTCTCTCATGTGAATCTGTGTCCACTGTGTTTCTATGGACACATCTTTACATGTCTACATGGTTTTGTTTTGTAGTGTACATGCAGTTAAAGCACTTCTAGTCTTGTACATTCAAGTGTTGGTCAAAAGTTTGATGATTCTTGTTGTTATATATATTGTAGAAGTATCCCATCAGCACTGTGTAATTTGCGTCTTGGGGCAGCAATTGCAATCTCCAACTGTAAGATTTCTTTTGGTTTTTTTCCCCCTACCCCCACCCTGCAGTGGAACATGTTGAAATTAAGGAAGTCTACACTTGTGTTTTACGTAGAGCGTAAAAGAAATTTTAAAGAACTGCAATAGTCGATAACTACAGGTAGTAGTTTCCTGTTTAACTCCAAAACTTAAAACCATAGAACTCTGAATTCAAATTCAAACTTAGCTAGTTGAAGTGTTAGGCTGTGGTTGCAAAACACTTGCTGCAGCTCAGTGATGTTGCATGAAGCATTTTTGCTTTGAGACATTGAAATTAATATCATAAAAATGTATCTTTTGAACTTTAATATTTTCAGCATATGTATTGAGTATTTTTACCAGCAGCGTGTTTTGGTGTTGACTCTTGCTCAAAGCCTTTATAAGCATATGGAGATTGAAAATTTGGCCTTTTGGAGCATGGGGATCAGTGGAAAGTGATCTATATTGTAGTTTAAAGCACAGTATATCTCGCTTTTAGTGAGCTCTTCATTAACTTAGCACCTTAATATAACTACAGAATAATTTCCACAGAATATAGTGAAAATGATTTTTCATGATTGAATGTTGTAAATTTTAGAAGCTATTTCTGAAGACAGTTGAGACAATACATTTTTTGCAAGTGTTAAAATCTGTAAGTTATTTTCCACAGAATGAGGCCACACCTTAAGCCTTTATTTAGGTCTTCTCTGGAAACAGTCATAGGAAACATTTCAAAAATACTGTAATTTCTATGTGTTTCATGAAGTTTGTCAAGCTTGGTTCTTTTAATATTATCAAATAATAATTTTCTGATTTAGGAAGTTTGTGTGATTAGTGAGATGGATAACTTTATAAAAAATGTTATGCAAGTACAAGAAATATGCTAATGAGGTCTTTTGTGCATTTTAATTTGAGGTCTTTTGTGACTTCCTATGACTGACTTTTAGCACAAATCTGAAAGCTGTTAAAAACTAACTTTTTAATCAGAAATGTTTGACAGTACCAGATGGTTTGACCTGTCTGCATATAGTGGCTTTTAACATCTATGCTAGAAAGTATGAGTAAATACAGGGAATTGTAGCTATTCTTGTCATACTCATTATTTCCACTGAATTTCAGTCATTATTTTCGATCAATACGCTTCCTTCCTTCAATGCAACAAGCTTTTTTCTTCTGTCAGTTTTTGCTCCAGGTGCAATGTAAAATAGTACATGAACAGTATAATTGAAGCCTTTTTGTGTGTATTTGGCTGAAAAACAGGCTGCCTTTTTCAGATCACAAGGGTGGGAGAACTTGGGGTGGAAGGGAAGTGGAAATGCTTCACAAAGTGCTGTTGATCTACCTGATGCCTGAAAGATAGGCTGGAAATAAATCCCCATAGACCGATGTCTGTAGAGCAGGTATTTGTTTATTGCAGCGCTGGTGGTGAGGGGGATCGCTCCTCCTAACTCACCCACCTTTGTCAAGTGCTGTGGTACATTTATACAGTAAATTATGCTCAATGTTGCATATGTCACTGCAGCATCACTGCATACACGCTGGAAATAATGTACACAGGATGATCTCATGGCTATTAGATAGTGTTTTGTACTGCGCTTGCGGCCTCCCCAGTTCGGGGCTCTTTGAGGGTCTTTGATGAAGGCTTCTGAAGTCTTCTTTGCACTTGAACTTTTCAACTTTGTCTTCGACGCATGCGTAGTTATGGTGCTCCTTAGTCCATCTGGTCTAAACCGGCCTCAATTCTTTGTTTTGTGGCTAATTGCCTTGCTCTTGCCAACTTCTCATTAACACTACACTTACCTATCTCTGAAACTACACACCTGGTGAGTTTTTTCTCTCCTTTAGTCTATTCAGCATTTAAGCAACTAGTTAACCATATACTGGCCATTTCATTGTATAAAAAAGTTATTCATATTAGGTTATATAAGTATAAAAGTTAAGATTCAGGTTATATATGTATCATGTTATAGAGGTATAAAAGCTATGATTCAGGCTACATAACTAAATATAATTCTGGCTATGTAAGTATAGAAAGATATGCTTCAGGTTATATTGATAAGAAGTCATGATTTAGGTTATATTGATATTGGGTTACATAGATGTCTTATAACTCAAGCTAAATAAGCACCTTGTAACTGTAATCTAGGTTATACAGGCATCATACCAAAGGATGAAGGTAGTGGAGTACTTTTCCTTTCCAAAACGTGTTCTCCCTGATGTTGTTGTACAGTATCTTAAAACTAGAAAAACAGGCAAGAGGATTAATGAGTAGCCCAGGTGTGGTGCTCTGAAACAGCTTTTGTTTCTTTGCTAGTTCTGTAAAAACACTCAGGTGCAGCTTTTTATCAATAGATTTTGAGAAGCCCCGTGTTTGTTTAGTGGAAAAGAAATTATGGGAAGAATAAGCAAAGGCGAAGATCAGTAACATGAAACTAGTAGTAGATGTTGGTTTACTTCAGTTTATCAGTGAATAGGATAGGACTGAACTCTTACTCATCCTTCAGTTTTTGTCTGCTTATACTTGCTTCTACCATAATCAAATACTGCATTGTACAAAGTGTCAGAAAAAGTCCAGCGAATCCTGTAACCTTCTCTTTTTATATGTTGCACCCTTGATAGATAACTGACTTACTAGAAATAACTATGAATCTACTGCTAACACTACCATTAGTAAAGGTGACTAATTCACAGTTGCTTAGAGTTTGAAGCAATCTTTCTGAGGCACCTTGGAGCTGCTGTTGCTGATGCTGTTGCTCAGTATCTGTCTGCCTGAGAGGCCCCTGCCTGTGTCATTTGCAAAGCTCTCTAAAAAGGATACTTTTTCAGTTAAGATCAGTCCATGCTAAAGACTTGTCTCTGGTGTCCACTAGAAATAAATAGGCAATAACTTTATTTGATATACTACCTAAGAAATAAAACTGTGATGCTAAGTTTCAGTTGTGTTATCCCCATCCATTTTTCTTGAATATCTATTTTATCTTGTGCTGTAGTGGAGAGGCTTTCACCAAGTAAGAGAGTGTTTTGAGTTGTGTGGGGTTGTTGGGGTTATTTTGTTTGCTTGTTTTGGCTGTGTTTTTTTGGTGCTGTTTTTTTTTTTACCATCTGTACTGAGCTATAGGCCTATAAAGGTATATTTATCATGGTATCCTGTTTTTACTTGATGTGTCTAAGTTCAAGTGCTAATGGCTTTCTGTATGTGTTAGCACAAATGATGATGTATGTGCTAGCACTGTTATGTGTTAATAAACAAACACTTTCTCCAAAGCATATTCTGGACTTGCATCTAAACACGGCAAGACTTGACAGCAAGCTGACTCCTTCTGTTATGCAGTGTCTCAGAAGCAACTTCCATTGGTACTTATGGTCTAATCTTGTTTCCTTTTTAAGTTCAAGTTGTGTATATAGTAGGTTCCTATTTAAACCTGAAATCTGTTAGGGAAACACTTTGAAGTGCTCTGCATTAGAATAATTTTTGTTTATAGCATTGATTCTTCCTTTCCTCTTCCCTGTTGTTTGATCTCATTGTCATTATTCAAGATTGAGTTATACTTCAGGTCCATGTAAATCTAAATACTCATTCACATGATATTTGAAAACAGGAGATTTCTTGTCTTAGAACCCACAAACTGGTCTTAAAGTAGTTGAAAGTTTATCTGTTTCTTTTTTTTTTTCATTAACTTGTTCATCGTGGAGGAAATACAGAAAATTAGTTTGATTTCAAACAGTCTAGAAGTTAATTTCCAAAATGAAGCATGAGTTGATATCTACTTGCAAATATTTTTTCCTAGACATGTTGGGTCATGTTCTGAACTCACATTTCACGGTAATTACCTTTGGTTTTGCCTGTTGAATGTCTGTAGAAAACAGACATACAATGCTTCTGGAAAGCAGTATGCTGTAGTAACTCATCCAAGTGAATTCCAGTTAGAACTTTAGATGTGGTTTGAAAATGCTTACTAGATCAAACCATTAGTTGTAATTGAAGTTCTGTCTTCTTGAAATGGTATTTGACTTGTGCATTCAGCATTCCAACATTAACAGAGCTGTAACTTCTGGAGTGCCTCAAAATTCTATTTCTGTGTATTTGCGGAAACGTGAAGGTCACAAACAGTGATTGTCTCCTCATTAGATAAGCACCTATGTGCAGTATCCCAGTCTTGAAACCTTTCTCAGATATTAAGTTATTTATTGGATCTGGACTGGATTCTACAACACTTCTATATTAAAATGGATATTGCAGTTTTAGAGTGCACTGCTGTCCTAAGGTTTTGTATTCTTAATCATGTTTCTTCTATAAATTTGCTTCTATTCCCAACTCCGTACTTGCACGCTTGGATGCTGGTGCAACATCTGCTTGTTGTGTCTTACATTTCAAAATGTGGTATGAACATAATGCTGTGTGACGAGCTGGATAATACTGGATCAGCAGAGAGAAGAGGAAGCCTGAAACCTGTAGGCTTCTTGAATGAAACATTGCACAGAATGTGTAAAGATGCACCATGCTAACAGTCGTCAGAATAAGAATATTTTTTCCAATATGTTTCTTGAAAGGCTGTCTTGTTATGATAATGAATTGGATGTACAAGCTAGATGGTTATTTGATTTTTACATCGTGTATTGTCAGTTAAGAAATGGGATGTGTCACTATGCATGTGTTGCTGTGCATTACCACAGAATGTTTAATAGGCTTTGCTCTGGTACTGCAGGATGCGTCTCTTCAATTCCAGCCGTCATATATTACATAGTAGAAATGTTTCTGTTAATTCGTTTTGGTTAGAGAGAGGGACTCTGGTGTCCATTTACATAATCCAGTGCTCTTTGCAGAGATTGGTAACTTTCATTCTTGCTTTTGCAATTAACTTGAGTGATACTGTACTGCCTCTCAACTTCCTGCATTAGGGTATTTCTTGTTTTGCTGTATTTATTGTCACTACTTAATCTATTTCAAATCTTTTTATAAATTGTAAGTGAAAATTCAGCGGTTTCTATTACTTGTAGCTGTCCTGTATTTGGAATCATGAATGTGCAATTGTAATTGATGGCTGTTTTACAGATCTAATAGAGGGATCTGGGATGGTCCCTCTGCTAAGAGTTAAAGCAGAGCCATTCAGCTAAAAAGCTTGTGCTTTTGAGATTCTTAATGACTTTCAGCATACCTTGGAAAGTCCTCAGGAAAACTTTGTGATGGTAAAATGCTTCCTTTTTTCCCCCCTCCCTTTCCCTAAGCTGTTGACAGGAAACAAAGGATGACTTCTCAAATTAGACTTCCTTTGTTATGGAAAGTTTCTCAGCCAGCTAAGAAGCTGTGCCAGTCTATGTTGTATTGACACTACAGGAGATAGCTTTTTGTAACGTTTTAGTGTTTCTTGTACCTGTTAAGGGAAAAGGGATCAGACCTCACTTAACTGTAATCCCATGTTAGTTTCACCTGCAACAATTTTTACAAAGACCCGCTTGTTCTAGAAGAGAGAGTAGTAATTTTGTATAGGAGCCAGTACCTGAGTTTTTATTTTTATTTCAGCTTCGTTCTAACTTCATTACTCCTGAACTTGACACTTATTCATGTGGAATCAACAGCAAGTTGTAAATAAACTGAGTAATTATGCCCCCCCCAGCCTGTCCTGTTATCCTTCTGGGCTAACCTCTGTCTCTTAAGAGGGAATGGAGCACAGGAAATATATTTTTTCCTAATGTAACCTCACTCAAAAGCATGATTATTAAATGTAGAGATTGTGGAATTCAGTGTCACGACTTTTCTGTTGCTGTGGTATCAGGGCATTAGTAGTGACTAAGTGAAACAAAATAGTTCCATCCTACCCAGCTGCAAAAACCTTCTCCCACACCCAGTGTCCAGTCTTCCTGCTGAAGTTGAGGGTTACTGTACTTACTGCCCTGTTTCAGTGTTATGAAATCTTGTCAGCTGGTAACTTGAAATCGGGTATGGCAAAAGGTGTAAACGAGATCATTGGTTTTCAATGGAAATAAGACATTCCATAAGTTGTACCTTTGTTTGTTGTCACTCTCCTTTTTCTCTGCTACTACGTAAGTGGTTTTTTGAGACAGGTTAGTTTATTAGAAGAAATGACATTGGGAGGTACAATTACAGAAAGGACTATGCACATTGATTGTATGGAGAACTTTATCTTGGTTATGAATTAACAATGACAATAACAAGATTATCATTCAGTGTAATTAGATAAGTTTTCTGTTGCTCCGTTGTCTATGTAAGAAGTAGGTGGATGCTCTTAAGTGTTGCTGTTCTGTACAGATGTCAGGTCTGAGCTGGTGCTCCTCACTAGAATCTTTAATTAAGAACACTGATGGCAAGGCCTACATTAATTGCAACAAGATACGAGATTCTGATTCCAATTAACAAACATGTACTGTAATCCCCAAACGCATGAAAAAAATAAAAGGGCAGTTTAATAATCTTTAACCAAGTGGTGCTACTGGAGACAAATTTCTCATGTGGGCTTCTTTCTGTGGCTGGGGTGGAGATCTGTCACAAGTGACAAGTTTTGCCCCTTTTCCTAGTACACTGTTTCTCAGTGCTGCTCAGATTCTCCCGCCCTCCCCCTGCAGCAGATGCTCCCAGCTGAGGGCAGCTGCCAGCTCATGGGGGCAGCTGCTGCTCCTGCTGCAGGACTGAGCAGCAAAACAGTCAGGAGGGCTCATAAAGTTACTTGCGCATTCATTCCCATTAAACTTTGCAGCTGTAATTAAGTGAAAAAGTGAGTTGTCAGATCTAACAGAATTTTATTGCTTTCTTTTCTTTTGAGCAAGTCTTCAAAATCCTTTCGAGAAGCTCCGGGGAAAAGCCATTTTTATTTAGAGAGAAGCTTGAAACTTCTAAGCAAATGGTTAGAATTGTTTAAGATTAAATGTTGCAAGTCAAAAAACTACTCAGTTCGTCAGATTCTTTTCTTCCTTCCCCAGCTTTGGAGAAACAACATGTTGGCTAGCGTTAGGGAGGAATTTTTTTTTTTCTGAACTGCAGGGAAAAGATGACTGATAAAATAGGCTGTGGAAGAGTTAGCTGTGTCATTAGCTTACTGCCTTAACATTGCTTTCTGCCTTAAAGGTTTTTCCTTTCTAGAGAAAGCTTGAAGTACTTTTGCTGCATATTCTCCATTCTTTTAAGATTTCCCAGACTTGGCAGAGAAGGGGGTGATGTCTGTAGCTTATATTTTTATATTGATGGTAATTCTTATTTGAAGCAGTTTTAAGTGTCTGGGGTTTTTTTCATGTTTTAACCCTCAGTATTAATTCACTTATTATTTGAAAATAAAACCCAACAAAATCCTCAAGCACATAAATAGGCATATGGCTTATTGGAATTGTACACCATTTGACTATGTAGTATTATTACATATTTGAATTTCCTAAATCCCAGCTTCATTGTTTCAGTAATAAAAATTTTTTACTTGTCACCTTAACAGTTCTGATAAGTTAAAACAAATTTACTTTTAGAGATGCCAGCTCCCAAAAAAGGTTTTACTGAAAAGAAAAACATTTTACCCATCAGAATGTTACACACTAGTGCAAGCTGAGGTGTTCCATTACAAAGTTTGCAGTAAAATACAAGTTTTGGTCCTAGTTTTCTGTACTTGTGTTGTCTTGGCTTTTAGATCACAGTACATCAGCCTGAGTGAGTAACGATTTAATGTTGTTCTGTTGCTGCCCTGACCTATTTAACTTTTGCACAGAACGTGGAGCATGGGTGATGTGGAGACTTTTTTGATGGTATTTGTTTTTTAAGGGGTGTTAGAGGGGGGAAAGGGGGATGTTTCATTTTGGGTATGGGGTAGAAAGACTGCAAGTGCTACTACAAAGAAATTCCTGAAGGGTTGTCATGCTTTTTACTATTGCACATGCCTGTTTAAATAAACATCCTTTCTTAAGGGAAAAAAAAAATCATGATTCCAAAAATACTTTCTTGCTGGGACTAGCGTTTAACCCATATAGCAAATTTAGCCTGTAGACAAAATAATTCATTTTCTTCTTGTAGCTTACAAACTGAAAAGGCTTCAAGCCTAACAGTTTCCAAATGCTTTAAACACCCCCCCCTTTTTTTTTAAAAACAATATTTTAAAGCTTCACTGACCTCTCTTCTAACTGGTTCAGAGATCTAAGAAATGACTGACAGGGTTTATATACAGTTGTCAGCCTAAGGAAGACAAACTCTTAGTTTAATATTGAATGAAAACATTTTACTATTACAAACTGTTTATAAACACTTATGTTGTAACAGTATTGCAAGCAGTTCTTGGGGATTCTTTTTGTGTTCTACAGTACTGTGTTCGAACAATTAAATTCTGTATCTTTAAATATTTTTGCCTTTTGAACAAACTAGTGCTCTGCAACCACACTTGAGCACAGGAAACCTTCCTCCTTGTGTATCGTCATCACTTGCGATACATCCCCTTGCTGAACACTCGCTCATTTGTTCCCTGCCTTGTCAGTCAAATGTGAGCGTCCAGCAAACTATCCTGTCACGGCGTCGTGGGGCTCTGCTTGTGCCTGGAGCTGACAGCAGGTACAGAGAATGCTTTCAAACAGCCTTGAACCATGTTTTTTGCCTCATTTCTTTTTCTAGTCTCATTTTATTTTTAGAAGGGAAATGTCTCGTCTCTGGTATGGGAAGAAGGGAAGAAAGCAGCAGCCAGTTAATCATAAATGCACTCTGGTAATTTTCAGTGTAGTATGTTAATGTCTGTTATTGCAGTCTTTAAATGTTGTGGTGCAGAGACAGTTTCTGTAAGTTTAAATTTTAGGATGCTAAGTCAAAAATTTTCATTATCTTTGGAACATAACCTAATTACTGGTATTCCTTTGGCATTAGATAAGAGAAACTACTTAAGCATTAAAGGGTTCTGCAGTTTTAAGGTCGGTTTTTTACCTTTCCTTTCGTTTCCCTTGGAGTAATGCATTTCTTCACCAAAAATGTGCTTTACAGCTAAATACCAGGAGCAGGAGTTTGCATGGGCATATAATTAGAGAAGTGGAAATTTCCTGACTTACCATTACCTTCTCAGAAGTCAGTCAACCATATGAAGGTTTGATAATACTTCTAAATTCACAGACATGAGCCTGCGGTACTCCTATTCTCACATTTATAATGAAGGGGAGGGACCAATAGCATTGGTTCTGCAGTTGATTAGATTTATGAAAGGAAATGGAATTTTTTCAGCGCGGTTTTCCCTGAACAGACTTTGTAGCACTATTTAATGTGTAGCAGTATCTAAAGGAAAATGTTTTCAGTGAGACTTGCAAAGAAAACATCTTGACAATATACTTGTTTGTGCTTTTACCCACTGGTAAATTGGGAAGATAGTTTTCATTTAGACACTCCTTGTGACAGTGTTTTTACTGTCTTCTTAATAATTACACATCACTGGGTTTTGAAGCTTACTTCTTTCAAGGTGCTGTTGAGTTGGGGTTTTTTTTTCTATTTATTGATAGGGTTTTATTCTTTATCTTTTATGTATTGTTTTTACCTTTATTTGTAGCCAGGATACTTGCAAAATATGAAATTGACTTGTTGCAGCAAATGGTTCTGTAAGATGTGTGTTCCTAACAAACAACATGTTTTTGAAGTAATAGGCTCTTAACTTTCCTCTGTGGTGGTGGAGTAGAATGGAGATATAACATCTAAATGAATTGATATGTTATTTTAGCATACCCTGTAGCAGTGTAAAAAGTATCTGAAGCTTAGTTTACCACGAATGTGTTTTTTTTAACATGTATCTGTATACATAGATAAATAGGTATAACTTGGACAGATATTTTAAAAAATAGTAGTACCTCTTGTTATAATTGTTTCCCTTAGGACCAATTCTGAACTTCAGCCAGAGTCCAACCATGTTACAAAAACAGTACTTACCAGCTTTTAAGGGCAGATTGAACTGAGGAAAACTCTGTGAGAATAAGGATCAACTTTGTTGTGAGAGAGGTAGAGAACAGGTTATTTTAACATGTAAAAAGTCAAATTGGAAAAAGAGGGTACGGAAGTATCTAGAGATGGGGATATTTTAAAAATGTTGCTCTGTTGATAAGACAAGCTCTATTCTTGAAGTTGGGCTTTTTCTTCAATGAATGTTCATAAACCTAATGTGCACATGTAATCATTTTACAGAAAGGGAGGAAGGCATATTGGTATAATTATTTCTGTTATGCAAGACAGTGGAAAGAATATTAAGGAGAGTGGCAGCATATAAAGTGTACAGGTTTCTGACTAAAATCTCTCTTTAGTAGTTGTTCTGAATTTGTCACTCATCTGACATGAAATAACGGTTGCTGGACTAAATTAAGTGATACAATAAAACAAAAATGCTGACTTGAAGCAACTAACTTGCCCTAGATTATTTACCTGAAAGACCTTTGTTACTTTCCTGATGATGCAGTTAATTTGGGCTGAGCATTGAAGGGGTTTGGTACTTTCCCAGGATAAGAAATCATAATTTTGGTGACTAACTGGTTCGTTATACTCCTCCTTTAAAAAGCCAGTAATGTCAGCTTCACACGTTTTAGTAAATGTTCGGTATTTACTGTGTCTCTTTATTTTGTAGCAATACAAGAGATGCCAGTGAGTTTCTAGAATGTCAGAAATGCAGGCAATGATTCTTCCTATCAAAGCATTTCAGACAAAAGACATCAGACAATGCAAGAGAACAAAAGGTGGATTGCCTTCTTTGGGAATGCTTGTCTGTGCTTTGCACGGCTTGGATAGGCTGCATAGCCAAAGGGGACAAAACCAGTGAAAACTGATCTTTGGCTTTTATATTCTCAAGTTATTAACATGCAAAAAGAATTAAAGTGTTGGTTTTAATAGCTTGAATTATTTGAGACTTGCACAACTTCTGACGTTTTGAGTTATTGGTTAACTTCATTTGGTAAGCTAATGCCTGTATTCCTTTGGCTATTATGAAGGTTTAATAATAGGGGCTTACATGTGAAAGATGAGGATTTAGTACTTCTCTGTGGATGTCAGAATTGCAAGGTTGCATCAATTCAGTAGTACTACTGAAATATTTTTAAAATCAGCTTTCCATATTAAGTTTTTAGAGTAATAGAGTAAACTAATGATTTATTTTTAGTAATAAAAAAGCAGAGTGAAATCCAGTACTTACTTATACGGATCACCAAGGCTAGAACCTTTCCTTGATGACAGATATTTGCCATACCTGTTGTCCTAGGTAATTTGGGGGTTTATGCATCATACCATGACTGTATGTTCCCATGTGGGCCTCTTGGAACAGGTCCAGAGGAGGGCCACTGAGTTGATCCAAGGGCTGTGTTTTGGTATCAGCTGGACGCCTCTGCTTTGAAGACAGGCTGAGAGAGTTGGGACTGTTCAGCCTGGAGGAGGACCTTAATCTGAAGGAGGAAAGGTCTAGATTAGATACTGTGAAAAAATTCTTCACCCTGAGGGTTGTGAGGCACTGTAATAGATTGCCCAGAGAATTTGTGGAATTCTCATCTGTCGAAGTCTTCAAGGCCACTCTGGATGGGGCTTTTGAGTAACCTGGTGTAGTGGAAGATTCCCTGCCCATGATGGGGAGGTTGGAGCTATATGATCTGTACGGTCTGTTACAACCTGAACTATTCTATGATTATAGTTCTTCCACTGAATTATTGGGTGTTATATTATTTACATTTTTAATAATTGTGAAATATTAGTCTACTTTGACAGAGGCAGAGTAGCAGAGGAATTTTTGAAAAGGTTGATTACAAGCTGAAAGAAAGCAAATGAGTAGTAAAGGCTTATATTTTTCCCTGTATGCTTTTAATGATCTCTGGAATCTGAAGTTGATCCTTAATTGACCTTTTTTCTGCTTAAATTAAGAGACAAACATTTTCATACTGGGCTGTGATTGTTACTTCTAAGCCTGTGTAATGCTTTCTTGTCATATCTGAGAGGATCTTTGCAGGACAGTATCAGAACTGAGGTGTAACCCTGCTCAGTCTGCCTTCTCCTGGAGTGGCAGCTTGAGCTCAAGCAGCAGATGCTGTGGTTTCAGCAGCTGAACCTCTGGTTTCTTTGCTTGCTAGTGCTGAAACTTCCTTAGTTTTGCAAGGGAGCTGGGTTTTATTGGTCATGTTGCTACAGATCTTTTTTTTTTTTTTGACAAAATGGGTAAAGTTGTATGGCCTGCCTCTTTAAGAAAGTAATTTTCTTAACTCTTAGCTCTTTGCACAAACATCCTAAACTGTTTAATGTTTTTCATGTTAAATTTACTTACCTTGCTGGCATTATCGTAAGTCTCATATGAGTGTTTTCTCATATCTTGAAAAAATAGCTTGTTATTAAGGTCTACAGACTTGATGTAACACTTGGTATGCTTCAGGCTTTGATTGCATTCTTTTCAAGTTCATTTATTCTGGTTATTGCAGATACTTCAGTTTATCTTCAGTACATGTTAATTACAGCTTGGTACAGTTGCTGTGGGCTTAGAGCACTTTGAGGCAGATATTTAACAGCTCATCCTGCAAAGCTGTGGGGACAATACTGGTCACGGGGAGAATGCTGCTGTCATGTGACCTACTCAGCATTTCTGTCCCTGCCCTGGAAAACACCCTGGTGTGCATCTGGAGAGGGACAGCATTAAAAGTATTAGAGAAAGAACCATGCTGCCAGCCAAACCAGGGGACTGCTGTCATTCTATGGTCCTTCTCTGCATAAAATGGCCAGCTGTCGTGCCTTCCCTTCCTTGTCACTAGTAGAGTGACAGGGAGCTGAATTGACTGAAAACCACGCAAAATAGAAAATGGATAGCTTTGCAGCCACATGCTTTAAAAATGAATCAAATTAAATTAGTTTAAGGGTTTGGGATTTTTTCAAATGATACCTTACAAGTGTTTAATTGGTATGGTAAACCCCATGAATTAATGCATTATTGTGATGTAATCAATATGTCCCAAATAATCATGTTTGATGCCATGGAGCAGAGTGCTTCTTCAATATTGTCTTCTCTCCAGCATTCTAATATTTTTGTGAGAAAACTAAATTTGTCTGAAAAATAAAGTTAGTGTTTTCTTTTAAAATATTCATAGCAGCTTTCAGTTCACATAGCCACCTTTTTATTGGAAGGTATTTTGAACTAACTTTTTAAGTGGCTTAATAAAATTACACTGGCTTTCTTTTTCTTCAATTAAATATCCTGGAATATTTTTGAATCTCGAAGAATTAATATTCATGAAGTTTACCGTTCACCTGAGTTTACACCTATGTCTTAAGATTCAAAGTAAAATTGTTCAGCTTGTGTTCTTCCTTAATACTTGTTTTTTTACGTCATGTTCAGAGTTGGTAAGGAGGTTATAGATAACTTACATTTAAGAGAGCCATTTATACCGTTAAGCCTTATCTGTTCTTATCTTTCAGAAGCATTCTTCAGCTCTGATAAGAACCCCTCCCTTTCTCTTCAGTGGAGACCGTTTCAGCTCCTTGTTAGCTCTGAAAGTTTAGCTGTATTTGTTTTGAGGGCAGCAATTAAACCTCCTCCCTGTTAGCGAACAGGCATTAGTGGGGTGTGTCGCTTGTGGCTTTGTTAAACTGAGGAGTCCCTCACCGGTGTAAAAAGCTTTTTTCTCATCTGCCTGTAGCACGGTGATAGGACCAGTGGCTGAAGGGGCTGATCATACATTGAACAATTTTAACTGCAGTTTCATGTGTGTTCTTGAAGGACAAGAAATATTCCGTATCTGGAATTTTGTCTTCAGTTTCATTCACTGCAAGTGGTCAGCATAGCTTGTAAAAATCAGGTACTTTTGACATATTTTCTGAAAAACAAAGTTTAGAAACCTGAGTTTCTCCAAAAGGAGAATCCTTGGCTTTTGGATTGTTTGAATCATTAGTACGCAAACCCTCTACTTACTGCATTAAGTATTAAAACTGTTGGGTGTTCTGCTAAGTGGTTAACTCTCATATGCAGGGTGTGGAGAGTCAAACTTTAAAGAGTCCTGCCATGAGTCATACTATTCATCCCGTGTTGTTTCATCAGTGGTGCCAATATGAATACAGCAAGTAGTATTAGATCTCTATATTCCATGTCTTTTCAAACTTGGAATCACAGAATAAGCTGAGTTGGAAAGGGCCCACAAGGATCATCAAGTCCAACTGATGCCTTTTTCTCTGGTCCTAGAAATATGAGCCAGACACAGTCAGGGTGGTAAAAAGGTGTACCTTTATATAAGGATCCTTAGGTGCACAGTTAGGTGGAAAACGCTGAAGATGCACCCCTGCGTGGAATGTGTACATTTTTTATAGATTCTGCAAATTAGCATATCTGACAAGAGCTCCCAATTAGCAGCACGCTCAGTGAAGTAATCCCCCCCAGTCCTAGCACCTTCTAAATCCTCCCCACTTCAGGTGAGGACTAGGCCCTGTTTATAAAACTGTCTTGAAGAGCCGGTTTCAGCCTTGGTTTCTAAGGAGTCCTGGAATTTTTTTTTGTCTTTCTGCCTAGGAAAATGCTGAAGTGAAGCTAGAATAATAGACTACAGAGCTACAAATATATGTGCAAATATTACAGGAAATATATTTTAAAAAATAAGGTAAAAATCCTGGCAGCATTGCAACTTCTGGCCCTGTGAAGCACCATCCCCAAAAGTCACACCATGTGCCTGAAAGTATTGTCCAAACACTTCTTGAACTCAGTCAGGTGTGGTGCTGTGACTGAGTTCATAGGGGAGCCTGTTCCAGTGTCCAACTACCCCCTGATATCTACCTTTTTCTGCTATCCAAGCTAAACCTCTCCTGACAGAGCTTCAGGCCATTCCCACAGGTCCTGCTGCTGATCACCACAGAGAAGGGATTGGTGTCTGCCCTTCCTCTTTCCCGCATGAGGAAGCTGTAGTCTGCAATGAGGTCTGTCTTCTCCAGTCTGAACAGACCAAGTGACCTCAGCCACTCCTCAGACGGCTTCCCCCCAAGGCTCGTCACCATCTTTGTTGCCCTTCTTTGTGCACTCTCTAAGAGCTTAATACCTTTCTTATATTGTGGTGCCCAAAACTGCCTCCAGAACTTGACAAGCACCCCAGTGCAGATCAGAGCAGGACAATCCCCTCCCTTTTCCAGCTGGCAGTGCTGTGCCTGATGCCCCCCAGGACACCCTTGGCCCTCCTGGCTGCCAGGGCACTGCTGATTCATACCCAACTTTCCATCATACCAGGACCCCCAGGTCTCTTTCCGTGGCACTGCTTTGCACCATCTCATTCCCCAGTCTGTCCATCTTGGGTTACTGCATCCCAGGAGCAGAATCCGGGACTGTCCCTTGCTGAACTTCATGTGGTTGGTGATTGCCCAGTCCTTTGGTTTGTCAGGGTGTTTCTGCAGGACCTCCCTGCTTTCAAGGGAGTCAGCAGCTCCTCCCAGTGTTGTATCATTGGCAATAGACAGTTTCAAGTCCCAAAGCAGAACCCTTTTCACCCCGAAGCACACTAACAATCCAGGCTATGCATATTATTTGTTTTGCTCTATTCCAACCAGTTCCCAGATTAACCATAAGAGGTTTAGCTGTTTTTCTCTCCTCCTTCTTTTTAAAGCAGAAAACAGCTAGAGAGAGAACAGAGCATCCTTCAGGAGCACTTACTGATCCTCAAAAATTAGCTTTGGTTATCAAGGAAACCAGATGCTGATATGGCATAGTAAAGAGAGCATAGTAAATAAAGCACATAGCAAAGTTATATAGGTAGACCTTCACTTAATTACTTTAATGGAAGAATTTTATTAAAAAGAAACGTTTTGTACTGAAAACTACAGTCCAGTATGATGAATATCTTAATTTACCTTTTATTAATTAAATGTCTTGCTTTCTAGGTATTTCTCATACTGTATGAAAGACTAAGTTCTGTGTTTGAGAATCAAAGTTCAAAGTAGAATGAGGTAGAAGTAGGTCCTGGAATGATAGGAAAACAGACAGCTGATGAGGGCAGGGTGTGAGGCAGGAGAGGAAAGAAAACATGGGTTTATTTAGCTTGTTGAAGTAGACTAGAAGATTAATAAGACTACAAGGAAAGGAGCATGAAGAAATCCTGATAAAAGAGGAAATAGCATAAGCAAACTGTGAATTAAACCAGGTTATAAAGAAAAATAATCTTCCAGTGTTACTACTAACATTTCAAAACAGTGCTCTTGAGCCTGGCAGGGAGAAAATGCTGTCTGTTTGCAAGATGTATCTCAATTCTTGAATGAAGTTGAAGGTAGTTGCTAGTAACCTTACATATATGTGACTGAGATTCTGTAGCTCATTTAATAAAGAAGTACATAGTCTTGTCCACTGCAAAGCAAGAAAAAAAGCACATTGGCCTAAGCTATAGGCATTTGTGTTAGTTTAAAAGCAGTCTGGTCTTTTGGTGGGTGGGAGAAAAGCTGCTCGAAACTTCTACTGTGTCAGGCACAGAGCCAGTTGCTGAAAGCTTTGACAATGGGCAGGTTACTAGCCCAATTAGAGAAGTTGGTAATGACTGTGTGGTGGCATATTTAAGAAAGGAGAAAAACCACAGGGTGTTATCTTTCTTCTCCTGAGGGCTGGTGAGGCGACTGCTGGGGATGATCCCGGGGTGGCTGCTGGGGCCCATCCTGGCAGGACTGGCCAGGGTCCTCCTGGAGCTGGGGCCATCCCAGGGCTGGTGGGGACCACGTGGCCAGCGACAAAAACATGGCAAACAATTCCCTGACACAGAGCACAGATGAGATCAAACTTTTCAGTGCAGCGGAGCTCTATAAGAACTTTTCAATTGATAGAACTTGAGAACAATAATACCTATGGACAACAATAGGTATCTTTTTCTCTGGTCCTAGAAATATGAGTCAGAGAGAAGGGAAAAGTAAGGACATGTGAGGAGAAACAACATGGCAGTACTGAGGTCAGTGAAAAGAAGGAGAGAGAGGAGGTGCTCTGGGTGTTGGAGCTGAGATTTTTTTCTCCAAGCCATGGTGAGGACTATAATACAACAAATTGTTTCCCTGTAATTCATGAAGTACATGGGGGGATGCAGAGATCCACATGCAGCCCATGAGGAAAAGTGCTCACACCGAAGCACGTGGATGCTGAAAAGCTGTAATCTAGTGAAGAAGTCAGAGAGAGAAGACCCTTGTTTCCAGAGATAGAGAGCCTTTGCTTCCAAACTAGAACGGGTTCTCCTTAAAAGACTAAACCCCATGAACTAAAATGACCCACNAGAGAGAGAAGACCCTTTTTTCCAGAGATAGAGAGCCTTTGCTTCCAAACTAGAACGGGTTCTCCTTAAAAGACTAAACCCCATGAACTAAAATGACCCACGATGTGCAGTTTTGGGAAGACTGCACCGTGGGAGGGACTCATGTTACAGCAAGTCGGGCAGGGCTGCTATTCGTGAAAGTTTAAACGACACGGTAAAAGTTCACAGAGAACTATCTCCCATGGGAAGGATCCCATAGCACAGCAGAAGAAAGGAACTCCTGTCCTTAAGTGTACTGAAGAAAGATTTTTTAGGAAGTGAAAGACTGACCAAAACCCCGTATTTTTGTCTCCTTTTGCAGTCGATGGGAAAGAGGGAGGGACCGGGAAGGAAAGGTTTATTCTAGTTTTCATTATCTTCTTTCAATTCTGTTGATAATAAATTTTCTTTATACTGTTGAAGTTTTGGAGGTGTTTTGCCTTAAAGTGTTTTTCTCCCAATCCTTATCTCACCCCATGAGCATTTTGGGTTTTTTTCTTTCCCTTCTCCTCTGCTCAACTATAGCAGATGAGAATGAATAAATGGGTTTTTTGTGCATGCCTGGCTTCTAGCCAGTGTCAAACCCCAACAGCATTATATAGAAGTCCTGGTGCTGCATCTGAAGGGTCAAAGTATCTTAACATACTCTCTTGAAGCCTAGTTCCGTGATGAGTGGATAAACTTGAGACAGTGTCTCATGGTTTACTCATGGAACTTAATATGGACTGTATACTTAGTATAGACTGTATGCTTAGTATGGGCTGTATACTTAAAATAAGCACTGGGTGTAAGAAGGTGGGCTGTTTTCCTTTAATTTTCCTGTGGCTAGTTAGACATTCTATTGCATGCTATTTATGATGTTTGTCATTGCATACCAATGTTCTGCCATTATGCAGGCTTTTGCTCTCAAAACAAATGGAATGTGACAGTGTGCAACAGGTTCAGCATGTCAAGAAGCTATTATATTGTACATACTTAGATAGGTATTCATGTTTCTTTCAAGCGAGAAAAATAAGGCATCTCCATTGCATATGAGAAGGTTGATCTCTGAGTTAAAAAGCTGATAAGCAATTCACAGATGCAGGATGATGACAGTATGCATTTGAGAGGTTGAAGGCAAGATGGCATTGCCCATAAAAATGTCTACATTCCCACCACGTGAAAAAACAACTATATAATGGTGTCAGGGATTTTGAGATTTTTTTTTCAAGAATCTCCTTAAGTAACCACACATTTATGGTGTATTATAAGTTAACTACTGCCTCACATGTAGTAGGGTGTAGCTTAAAGAAGCAATAAGGTGAAAGGGTCCTCACATTACTGCTTTTCAGGATTATGTTCATAAGTTGCTGGTGTGAACAGTGTAAATTTGCAATGAAGTGTCAAAGCAAATAAAAGGATAAAACTACACTATCTCTTACATGTTTGAGTGGAATACTGTTAAAGCTTTACATACAGCTATTTGACTCTGAGAATGCACAAGCCGATACAATTTACAACAATATTCTTGATCTGTTATAAGAGAACAGTAGAAAAATAATGGAAATAAATTGAGTGCTAGTAATTACCAATTATTCAGTAATAAAACTGGATGTCACAAGTATTCCTTTTTCCTTGCCTTGCAGTTGCATGGGGTAGAGTGAACCATCGCTGCTCAAGAGCCAGTCATGCATGACTGTGGGCTCTGTACTCAGGACAGTGGCGAGTATCTGGCCAAACTCCTTGTAGTAGGGACAGGTAGATGGGGAGCTGCTGGACTTGTGGTTGTCTTCCTTTGCACTGTGGTAGGCTCTAGAAGTTTTTAATATGCTCTTACTACATGGGACATCCATTTAATCTCTCCACCAGCTGTTTTAAGATGCTTTCATATCAATGATGATTTTGAGTTGTTCTCAAAATCACATTATTTGCTCTAGTTACATCAAAATGACTGTTGTAGTCCTTTAGCCAGCTTGTTGCACCAGAGCAGCATGTTCTAGAGCTTCCTGACTAAAGACTTTCTGGCCATACACCTCCTGCCAAAGTGGAGATGCCATTTGAAGTGAATGTGTTGACAGATGAGCAACTCCTGAAGCTTTGGAGGGGAATAGAAAGTCCAGGATAAATATATTGTTGGGCGGTATTGGGATGTTATTATACTGTAGTTCTGCTACATTGTCTTTAACTGTATCTTCACTGCCAGACACAAGAGTTAGAGTTTACTGAGAAGCCTGAGATTTGCTTCTAGTCTTCATCTAGGAAAGCAAACCAGGTTCACAGGATTCATTAATCTGAGTGTAAAGAATGTTTGAGAGGACCTTGGGCTGAAGAGTTTGAGTTAAGGCATGCGACTCAGATTGACTTTTAATTTAGCATCCTGATACTGGAAACTTTATGCACTCCTATATCAGTTCTGTGTTCATCCTAGATCAGTGAGATATCTGACTGCTAGTGCCCTCAGTGTTTATTTCGTAATCTTGCTGTGTTTACTCATATGTCTAAAATCACCTACATGTGCATTGTCCTTGCAGAAACAAACATCTCTTGGCCCTTCCTGTTTGTTTGTTGTCATTGCGCATTTTCCCTTCATTACTCTCCTCCAGTTTTTTCTTTCGTACCTTTTTACTTTTCTTCAACTGTCAGTGGAATTATTGTCTTCCTGTCTCCATATTCAGGTAGTGTCAGTGGCTGAGTATCACCGCAGGATCGATGCTCTAAATAGCGAAGAACTGCGCACACTCTGCAGACGTCTCCAGGTGCCCTCTTCAGTAGTTTAAACCCCATCTCCAGATACTAAAACATCTTTCTTTGTAGTGTCTGGGATCAGGGCAAGTCCTGCACTCAGTGGGTTTGTCTTGTCTACAGCACTACAAGGATCCAGCAGAAAATTCCTTTGTTTTGGATGTATTTAATTGTGTAATTCTATGATGGAATCAGTAATTTTATGATGGAATTACTATTTCCACCTTTTTCACACAGGAATTTTCTGTTAGAATTTGACAATTTGTTCTCAGTACTGCTTGACTTGCAGTGTTGTGTTTTAACTTCTACTTTAGACTGGTGTGTTGTGTTAGAAGCTTCCCTAAAAAGAATGCAAAACAGGTGAAGAATCCAAAACCTTGTTGCATGGGTGTTTAATTTTATATAGGAGTCTTTCATCAAGAATCTCACAGTACATGGCAAGTATGAAGCTTCACAACTTCTGTGAAATAGGTAAGTATTTCTCCCATTATAAAAGCAGGTAACTGAGGCAGTTCAACATGGCAAAGGTCATACACATACACACAAAACAGTCCTTTGAAACCAGTTTGGATTTTTGACAGTCTCTGGATATGGATTGAAACAGATATTTGCATTCTCTTTAGGTGTTTCATAGTTTTTTGAGAGTTATAAAATTGTTAGCTGCTGTGCACATCATACATGCCTTACTGATGGAGAGCATAGCTTAGATTTCCTTAGAAGCATTGAGTATTTTGTTTTTCTCTAGTACTTGGCTGCTGAAAACTTAAAATGTTTTATTCTGGTTTTTTTATATCTTTGATCTTGGTATTTTTACATATTAAGTAGTTTCGCATAAGAGAACATTTTCTTAGCTTTGTTATTTCTGTTTATTTAATAATCAGTAATTAATTGCTTTAAAATATTTTGTAAGTAGTAAAATTACATAGATCAATAACAGGCATGAACCTTGAACCCAAAAGCTGCACTGTTATATCAAAGTCTGAAATCTTGCAAAAAAGGAAAAATTATTCCCTCTTGAGAACAGAACTATTCTGTTTTTGGCAAGTGGTGGTGGGGAATCCGTGTGTTAATATTCTTGAACTGTAGGAGCTCTTTCCAAATACCTTTCACCTGGTATGCCCAAACTCAAGGTTTAGGCTGACTAGAAAAAATCTGACGTGGTGGGCTGCAGCCTATAAACTCTGCTCTGAGGCCATTTGAGAGTTGTGGTCTCAAATGTGGTATAGTCTGTGTCACATGTACCAATCTTGGAAGCCCCTGGAATCTGACTATAGGTCAGTCTGCTCTGCCCAACTTTGGTGGGAAATAAATCTGCAAATTTTGCAGCTAGAGTGCTTTCTCTCAGATTCTTTTGAACAGACGCTTTGACTGCTTGTACAAAGCCGTGTTCTTCCTGGAAGAAAACGGCTTTACTGTAATAATAATAAAAAAGGAAAAAAATCCAACCAAAAAAATACCCCAATCCACAAAAACTCTAAACCAAAAAACTCAGTTCCCCACACCACTTGAATCCAAATTATTCATGTTTTGCATGGTGGTATTTAATCAGAATTAAAGACTAACAAAGGGAAGAAGCTTTCCACTCTACAGTTGAACAGTGCTGAAGTTCTCTGGAGCTGAAGAAGTATTATGATGGATGAAAGGCTTTTAAGGTGGAAAATATTTGGACTACGAAATAACATTTTAGAGATAATACTCTGTAAGGCAGCATGCAGGTCATCTTGTTGTTCATGAAGCTATATGGATAATTCAATTTTCTTTGTTGTGATACGGAAATTAGTGCATAGTCTACATTGGAAGTAGTTTGTTACCTTCCATTGAAAAAAGGAAGGCTTGAGCTTTTTTCTTGCTTGATATTTAAGCACACCTTTTCTTGGGTTTAGAATTAATACTGTAATTGAGTTACTGTATGAATATACTCTGATATGTTGACTTTATAAGCCTATTTCTAAATAACAAGAGTTTGTGACAGGAACATTTTTCATAGTTCTTGAGGGAGATGAAAGGAGTGTCCTTTTTTTTTTTGTCTCAGGTGGCTGTATTTGTTTAAATATTCGTATCTGCATTTCAGCGTTTTCTTTGATTTGGCTCTTTTTTAATTACCTAAGCAAGTTCACAAAAACTTGACAAAGCTTACTGTGGTGATATTGTGAAATATCAGCAGTTGTGAAAAAAAGCAGTTGTGTCCTGTGTGCTTAGAGTACGAGGGATGTGGCAAACTGGATTCGGCAGGTATTTTCTTGAAATTTTCAGGATTCAGGTTTTAATTTGGACAATCCGGCTTTCAGTGAAACTTGGTTTAGGCTGATAAGTTATTCAGATGCACTTAATCTTGTTGAGATTTCTTCTTTCTTTAGGAAACCTTTCAACCTTTTTAGTAAGCCTTGCTGCAGTGGCTTATCTTACTAACTTCTTCTTTGTCCCACTCCTCTGTCAGATTTCACTCTCCCCTAGCAAGTTTTAAATATCCCTGCAGCTGGATTTATCAGTGGAAATTTGTTTGGATCACAGCTATTCTAGTTATCAAGACATGGCACTTCAACTTGGAAGTGCCAGTGAATGTTGACTGGGGTAAGAAGCTGTTGTGAGCTACACCTCATGAGGGATTTTGTGGTGTCTAACATCTCTACTCATCTGGGTAGATATGTAAGTCAAGTATTTTAAACTACTGCAGGACCCTTCTGCATAGTGCATCTTCGCCAGACCTCAAATGCTCACTTATTGCTGCTTTCCCCTCCTGCCCTCTCAATTCTTTCTTCTTTGTACCCATAAGTACTCCAGCAGATGAGCTTATGGAGCAGCACTACTCCTAAGGCTCCATTCAAACGGTTTGCTCAAAATATATGACAGCAGTCTTCCCAGATGTCTACTGCATATCTGAAAAATTTCTTAAGTACTCTAAGAGACTACTGATTCAGAAGCTACTGAGAAATGTCATTGTTGAAGTTTTAATTCCTTTTCTTTCTGGTTTTTTTTTATAATTACACTTAGAATGCTATGTCAGTATTAAAATGCAAGAACTTTTTAAAGTATCTTCTGAAAAGCATTTGAAGCCCTTCAGCCGTGTATAACTGTTTGTTGTTTTAGCATAAAACCATAGCTTTCCTCTGAGTAGATGTCTGTGTAAGTTATTGTTACATAGTTGTGTACCAGCTTGCTATCGGAAACAGTGGAAATCTCGGTCAGATCAAATCTATTGGATTTTTAAACTTTCGAAGGACTTGCATAATCAATAACTGCATGATTTGAAACGTTTGAAGTTTACCTTGTCTGCCAGTAGGATGGCAAATACTTACTTTCTTGCTATTCTTTTTGTAGATAACAACAAGAGAAGATACCAATTCAAAACAGGCAACAAATATCAAAACAGACCTGGAGCCTGAAGCATTCCGGCCAAATCTTAGTGATCCAAGTGAATTACTGCAGCCAGAACAAATTGAAAAGGTATGAACTTAATATATGCCATTTTCTACTCTTGTACATTAATGTATCACAAATGCTGTGACTGTAGTGTAAAACACACCAGTAAGAAGATCTTGGGTGATATTAAATAGAGGAAAATAAACTGTGTATATTAGAAAAGTTGGCTAAGACCACTGAGTCCAACAGTTACCTCTACACTGCCAAGTCCACCATTAAACTCTTTCCCAAAGTGCCACCCATGTTTTATGCATCCTTTAAATACTTCAACAGGGATGGTAACTCAACCACTTCCCTGGGTGCCCTGTTCCAATGCTTGACAACCCTTTCACTGAAGAAATTTTTCCTAAGATCCAGTCCAGAACTCCAGTGGCTCAACTTAGGGACATTTTCTCTTGTCCTAATTTGGGAGAAAAGACTGACTGCTACAACCTACTTTCTGGTAGTTGTAGACAGTGATGTGGTCCCTCTGAGCCTACTTTTCTCCAGGCTAAACAACCCCAGCTCCCTCAGTCCCTTCCAGACCTTAGTACAGCTTCACCGCCCTTCTTTGGACATTTTCCAGCAGTTTAAAGTTTTTCTTTTAGTGAGGGCCCCAGAAGAGTACACAATACTCATAGTGTGGCCTCAACAGTGCTCAGTACAGGGGGGACGAGTCAGGATGCCATTCTTGGCTACCTGGGCACACGCTCTCTCACGTACAGCCGTATGTCAAGCAGCACCCTCAAGTCCTTTTCCTCTGGGTTGGTTTCCAGCCACTCTTCTCCCAGCCTGTAGTGCTGCAGGGTTTTTTTGTGACACAAGTGCAGGATCTGGCACTTTGCCTTATTGAACCTCATCCTGGTGGCCGTGGCACATCAATCCAGCCTGTCCAGATCCCTTGGTAGAGCTTTCCTACCCTCCAGCAGATCAACACTTCTGCCCAGCTTGTTGTAAGCTGCAAACAGACTGAGGATGCACTCAGTCCCCTCATCCAGATCATTGATACAGACATTAAACAGGACTGGCCTCAGTAATGAGCCCTGGGGAACACCATGACGAGTGACTGGCCACCAAGTGGATTTAACTCCATTACCACCACTCTCTGGGCCCGATCATCCAGCCAGTTTCTTACCCAGCAAACAGTGTGCCTGTCCAAGCCATGAGCAGCCAGTTTCTCTAGGAGAGTGCTGGCAAGTGGTGTCAGAGGCTTTACTGATGTCCATGTGGACAATATTCACAGCCTTTCCCTCATCCACCAAGCAGGTCACCGTGTCCTAGAGGAAAATCAGGTTTGCCGAGCAGGACCTGCCTCTCATGAACCCACCCTGGCTGGGCCTGATCGCCTGGTTTTCCTGCATGTGCTATGTGATGGCATTCAAAATGACCTGCTTCATTACCTTCCCAGGCACTGATGTCAGATGACAGGCCTGTAGTTCCCTGAGATCCTCCCTACAGCCCATCTTGTAAATGGACACCACATTTGCTAACAGGGACATCCCCAGTTGTCCTTGAATACTGGTAAATGGTGGGAAGTGGCTCAGTGAGCATATCTGCCAGCTCCGTCTGTTTCTTTGGGTGGATCCCATCTGGCACCATAGACCTGTGTGTGTCTAAGTGTCTAAGCAGAGCACGATTCATAGCTAAAACGCTGCTTTTTTAAAAAATCCTAACTTTGAATACACCGTGTATTCAGACAGACTCTTGTTTGTCTTTGCCATACTTTCATTCTTTCTTGAAAACATCAGTGAAAACACTGCAGTTCTTGCTGTCCAGTCTAAAGTGATTTCATTATAAATGTGTTAATTGAAGTTTTGGATTAAAAAGCACAGGAACAGGGCACCAAGCAGCATTTACCCTTCAGTTGGTTACCTGCTGACTTCAGTGATCTACTTACTCAATACTAAGACTTTGGTGGGACATGCAATATTTTTATGCAATAATTATGTGGATAAACCTTTTAGAGACCTAGACACACACATGTTCTTTAGTTGATAAACCTTTGGAAAGAGCTCCTACACTTCAAGGTCTTTTAGAGACCTAGACACACACATGTTCTTTAGTTGATAAATCATTCTTCTGCAGGTCACTAGTAGAGGCCGGAAAAGAAACCTGCTTGAGTGACCAAAAGTAGAAAATATACATGTGAAATTTCAGATTAAGTTCTTAGGTTTCAAGCCCACTTAAAAGTGGTTGAACAGAACAATCTGCTTTCATTTACATGTAATACATTCTTAAATATAAAGCATATATTCAATAAAGGGTTGTATTTTTTTTTGTTAATAGCTCACAAAGTCTCTTCCACCACGGACTATTGGCTATCCATGGACTCTTGTCTACAGTACTGCAAAGCATGGCATGAGCTTGAAGACCTTGTATCGGACAATGATGGGATTAGACACACCTGTGCTGTTGGTTATCAAAGACAGTGATGGACAGGTAGGAAAATGTTTGTGTAGAAGTAGGGGACCCAGCAAGGAAAATGTTTGAGGAGTATAAAGGAATGGCTGGTGCTTCAGTCCATCATGGGAGATAAAATTGTATGTATCAAACAAGTTTTCTTGTTAGAAATGTGTTTCACTGTTGAGCAATCCTCCAACATGCTACATATCTAGGAAATACTTTAATGATTTAAGTTAGCTGTTGTAATGCAAGAGTCTTGTAATATACAATTAATCAATTTAATTTTAATTTTTTAAAATGCACTTAAGGCACAAGAAATACAGTCTGTAAAGCTTTCTGATGCTGGAAGATCTTGTGGAGTTGTAATGTCATTGCCAGCTGTGCCTAGTACTTCTTCGTGTATTCTGTGTCTGCAGCCAATATCTTTCAAGAGCTGTAGTACCTTTGTTGCATTATTAACTTTAGTTCTTTGGGTCTCTGTAGTTGTGCTCTGTTTTCCTTTGACTGGGTTATGAATTTCAGGAAGTGCCTCACATCTCACCATTTGAATAGCAAACATCTTCTCTTGAATAAACTAGTAACAGGTGAACACTGCAGGAAGTATGAGACTTCTTGATTCTTTTTCTGAAACTTCTGTGTTTGCTTGTGGAAGCGTGTTAATGCTGCCATGAGAAATTGACAGAACCACTGTAAAACCTGTCACATTCACTTCATTTACCTGTCCCAGTTTGGTAACCACGGTTTTTATTTTCAGGAAGCATGGTCTCATATCATCCAGGGGGTCTGAAAACAGTAAATGAAGGGCATGTTTTCTTATTCAAGTCACAACTTGATTTTTTCATTGTTTTCTGCCCCAGGGATACCTTAAAAAGAAAAAATCCCTTCTAACTCTCTGCTAGTAGCACACTCTTTCCCAGAAGTTCTTTAAAAAGATTTCTCTTCATTTGCCTTTTAATCTTGAAGACAGAAATTATTGAATAGACTTGAGATGTCTCAACAAACTCACCAATCTCTTAAATGTACTTTGGTGACTTCTCCGATCCCCTTATTAGCTTCTCAAGATAAATTAGCAAGATATACCTGCTTCCTAGCACCTGATAATCCATCCCAGGAAAAAAATGCCCTTTTTCTGATAGGGCTGTCGTGCCACCACTATGTAGTATTGTCTATTGCTGAATGCATTCATACTACCTTCTGTGTGTGTATGAGCATCTTGGCTGGAGTGTTCAAAAAGTGTCATGGTTGCCTGTCAAAACATGGAGTTCATAGGTATGTCTTTTTTTTTTTTTTTT
>VZRQ01001577.1:969136-995775 GCA_013397975.1 Machaerirhynchus nigripectus
CAGCCTCATACCTAGGAATATGTATGAAAGTGTGCCTTGAACTTTTGGGTCAAGTAGTCACTGAACTGGTACTTCACAGTATATGCCAAATCTTATCTAGGTTCCGCACAAGAGTGGGGGAAGTCCATGTCTATTTAGTGAGCAGAATATGCAGAAGGAATGGTTCAGACAAGTTTTACCTGCTCAGTCCTTCACCAGTGCAGTGAGAGTGGTGTTTTCAGTAGTTGTGTCTCATGTTAATAATGAAAAATGTCTACATTGGACAGCGGAAAATAAATTTGCACTATCTTTCTGTTCAAAACCAATGGAAATTTAGCAGTCTTTCTCTTCATGCAGGGATCTACAATCATGAAAAGTAAGACAATGGTAACTGACTATGCTCTTTGGTAATTAGTCAGGGTAATAAATTTTATTTATGAAGCTATTGATTTTTTTGAAAGAGGCTAATTTATTTTTAATGTTTTGTGTCTTTCTGGCAGATACTCCTTTAAAATTGCTTTCCACGACTGAAAAAGACTGAGTATTTTATAGGAGAATGTGTCCAGGAATAGTTCACTAGCAGTATGCTAAGATAAACATTATATATGCACTCCAAGAATGTGTTTTAAGAGACCAGATATTTATTCCTATCTTATGCTCCAAGATCACTGCCTGTTTTCTAAGATTCTGGTTCAGAGAAGATCCTAAATGCGATTCAGCCTTTTTGAAAAATGACAGAATTATGACCAAATAGTTTCTTGACATTTGCTGAGCATACCTGCTCAGTCCTCTTTGGCATTCGTTGTTCTGCCCACTTAGTATCTTTGGTGTTTGTGAAAGATACTGGAATTGTCATATCCTTGGTTGAGACACTTTTCTTTTAAACTAGAATGAATTTATTTCCTGGGCTGCTTCCCCTGAGATACTGTTTTTTGTTGTCCATGTTTATGAAGACTGCTTTTTTGTTATGTTGATAATAGATTGAGTAAGGAGCAAGTGTACCTTGTAACTTTTCATAACGTTTCATTAAAGGCTGCTAAGCCTCACCCTACTGAATTGTTATTCAAAAACCTTTTCCAATCTTGCTTTCTTTTTCAGATCAATTAACAATTTTATTTAAATGGCTGTTCCAAAAAAAAAACCAAACCCAAACAAACAAAAACCAACCAGCAAAAGCACTGAACTTTCATAAACTTTATTTGTGTAAAAGCTGAGCAATGCCTAGTTGGAATTTGGAATCTAAAGCCACCTCAGTTGCCTGCTCCAGTCAGTTCTGGGAGATCCTTTAATAAAGGTGTCTATGAAATCTATAGTTATGTCCTTACAATTGTTGTGGATTGTCTGTGTGCTGGTGTATGCTTCTGTTTGTGAACCCTGACAGCCATTTAAAAAGAAATTGGTACTTGATTCCTCAACATGAGTCACTAAGTAAGTGGTGATCTAGAAGTGCAGTTAATGCAGTTAACCACATCAAGGACTGTCTAGTTTTATATTAAGTCATTCTTCAGACTGTATTTTCTGCACTGTAGAAGTGTGAGACATGGAACCTAGGACATGGGAATTTTAGTTACCCACCCTAACAGCTAGCCACAAAAATCAGATTTCATGGAGAAATCCTATGGACATCGCTTCTTAAGGACTAAAATAACTGTTGGGAAGCATATTGTGCTTTTTCCCTATAAAGCCTTATTCTTTTATTGTTGCTTATAGCAAAAGTTTGATTTTTCAAGGCTCAACTTGAAGCATATAGAAGATAGAGAGATTGTCAAATCCTGATTCCTGAGGGTACTCAAAGCTGAACTGGACAAAACTGAGTCAAACTAAAAGCTTTGGAATCAGTCCTCCACTGAGTAGGGAATTATATGAGAGAATGTCTGAGGTTCTGTATAGCTTAATTTATCCATCACTGGAAATAAAGCTTCAGAGTCTCTTGAGTAAAGTGTGTATGGTTTTCTGCATGGTTAGAAGGTACTAGTTTTGTGTTTTGCTGGTTATATAGATAACACCCCTGAGATGATCTGAGACAAACACTGGAATAAGTGTTATGTGAAAATGTTACACCTGTGTAGAGGCTGAACTGAGGTAGTTTAGGTTTGACACAATTTTGTTTGTTACTTTAACTGAAGGTTAATTCCTCTCAAGAAATGTCTGTTGTTAATGAAATCTTACATTTAGTTTTATCTTTTTTACTTTTATTTACTTGATGTAGTATCAGCCCTAAGGATATCTGAAGTAAGACATGTCGTAGGTACCTGAATGTAGCTCAGCTACCAGACCTGCTCAAAGAATGACTTGAGCCCTTAAAAGAAGTTGGGATACAGAGACTCAGATAGTTTGAGGACTAAGAAATAATTGGAAGGTTGGAAAATATGCATGTAGTTATTTAAATATGGAATATTATGTACTTCAGCAGCCCATATTGTTATATTCATTGATGAAATGTAATTTGAGTTCAGTATGGATTTTTATGTTAAAAGATGCTCTATTTAAGTTCCATTATCTGCATATACTAAGTCCAGTCTAAAGTCACAAAATGTTTGACAGAGAAAAGTTATCACCCAGCTTTCTGAAGTCTAGTCTACTGACCCAGATGCTTGAAATAACAAAAAGGGAAAAGTGTCTCATCTATGCTGCTTTTTAGAGTTTACATGTGCAGAGACAGTAAAGTATGAAATAGGCATAAATGACTACAGCAATTATAAGTTCTTTCTGACTCATCTTTAAATTTTAACCATAACAATTACACGTAGTAGAACTACAGGTAGTAAAGATCAGCTAAAAATGAAATACTGCCTTGAAGTGCAAATTCCCATGAGTCCATCTAACCAGTAAAGGGCTAAAAAATGAAAAGTATAAAAATCTGTAGGTAATGATAACATTAGAGACTCATTTCAAGCCTACCTTGAATAAAAAAAAAAATGGGGGGGGGGAAGGCACCTTCTGGAAACAAACAGGAAAACAAACAATTCATTTATTTTGGTATGATTTCCCCAAAAGCAAAAAAAATACAGTCGTTTCTTTCTCTCTTAAACGTGTTCATGACGCTGAGACAGTGGGATAATAGAGAAATATCTTCCCAGTGTTGGATTCTAGATGTTGAATGAAATAAATATCTCTGAAAAAAAAAGTTTGGGCCAGTTTTCCTGTGAATTTGCATTAGAACAAGGGTACAGAAACTTGCACCTCAGTTCATGGATCTTCAAGTCTTTAGACTGAATTTGCTCTTTGTTCCAGAGAATCAGATTTTTAGATTATAAGCATTGGTCATATATATGTTCAAAGGTAATCCTTTTCACTGAAGTAAAGGGACCATTTTGTGTGACTAAAGTAACTTGTCAGTATAGTGATGTTTTGTTCTTAAAAAAGGTAATATAAAGAAATTAAGTAGTAGTAATATGAGGGAGTTTCTGTAAGTACTGTGACTTAAGAAAGTTTGGTATGTAAATATTATCTCTTGTCTGCTCTGTAACAATGGAGTCTAAGCAGTGTCTTCTCAAATGTACTACCTGCCTCAAATGAATTGTTTGGTGTTGTGCATACTTTTTAAAAATTAAGAGTTTATTGCAAAAGAATAATGCTTGAACTCAACAAAACGTGAGCACACACTGGCTCATGTCCGGTTTTTCATCCACAAGAATCCCTAAGTTGTTCTCTTCAGGGCTGCTCTTAGTAAGTTCATCTCCAAGTCTGTACTTAAGTTGGAGATTGTCCTGACCCAGGTACAGGACCTTGCACTTGGACTTGCTGAACTTTAGGAGGTTCACACAGGCCAAGTTTCAAGTTTGTCCAGGTCCCTCTGCATGGCATCCTGTCCTTCTGTTAAAATCTGTCTCTGTTGTAAGAATTGTTACTGTTGTAAGCAGTGCTTACCTGTTATTTGGACTGGAATTAATAAATTACATGGAAAATAACTCAGCTACAGCTAGGAACTCACTGAAAATAGCCTAGTGAAGTGAAAAAGGAGCTATGTAGTAAGAACCTTTTGATCTGAAATTTTAAATATGTATACATTGTTTCTGAGAGTTTCCTGACTTTAGTTTTTATCCATTAGAATTTTTTTCTTGCTGTGCTCACTTTTTATTGAGGAAGAGTGCTCTTACTTCCTATTGTACCACAAAGCACAATACCGTATCTCAGTGCACTCAGAACTGTGATACATTGAAATTCACAGAGTGAATTTCAAATCTGACAATATTTACAACCTGATTTATTTATCAGTTACTATCATTAGAGATTCTTGGATTCTGTGCAGTTTTTCTAAAGTTTTTCTTGGTCTGATGTATTTTTGCTACAGGTTTTTGGTGCATTAGCATCTGAACCGTTTAAAGTGAGTGATGGCTTTTATGGCACTGGAGAGACCTTTATGTTCACTTTTTCTCCAGACTTTGAGGTAAGTAGTAATGACTTCGTATGCTTTTGCCCCCTACCCTCCCCAACTGCATTATATTAAAATACTTAATAAATCTAATAGTAAATCTGACAAATATTACAAGTTGGCCAAAAAAGTCATCATACTAGTTTTTTTGTGGAATCTTTAAGCTCACAGTAAATCAGTAGTGTTTCCATGCTGAAGAGCACACTCAACCTGACTCTTTAATTATACTGAAGATTTTTCTACTGTTTAAATTCTTCCAGGTATCTGTCTGAAAATTCACAAACTACATCCTTTTTAGGGGCATAGCATCTAGTCTTAGCATATTTTCTTGGTATTTTTCATTGTGTAGGAGTTTTGGTGCTCAAAGATGACCTGGTTTGGAATGGTCTTATTTTAATTAGCATAAAACCTTAGAGAATTTTTATCTGCAAGTGTCTGTTTCCTGAATTTTCTGTGTCAACTTGTCAACTTCATTAAACTGGCCTCTAGCCACACATAGTCTGTCTTTACTGATGTTTGGTTTCCCTTCTGCCCAAACTAAAAGTTCAAATATTTTTGCTTGGTACTCTGTTTTGTTTTTTTTTTTCCTTAGGTTTTTAAATGGACAGGAGACAATATGTTCTTCATTAAAGGAGACATGGACTCTCTTGCTTTTGGTGGAGGAGGGTAAGTTACAATTAGAGTCTGTTTAAAGTGCTTGTCTGGACACCTTTGAAAAGAGAAATTTGAATTTACTTCAGTTTCGTTGCTCAGGACACAACAGTTACCAGCCAAGAAACTTTAGTACGTCTGGTGCTTAGATTCTGATGTTGACTAAACTTAAACAGGAAGTTTGTCTTCAGCATACTGTGGCATGAAATTTCAGCCCTGCATGGTTATAATAACATCCATGCTTGACTTGGATGTGTGTCTTACTGTATTCAGAGGAGACAGATATTATGATTGTGGAAGGATGTAAATGTGAAAATTACGTGTAACTAGAAGAGGCCTGAATTGAAACTGAACCATCCCAAAATGTGCCAGGGTCTCCAGAAATCATACACTGTCTTGTCCTGTTGTTTATCCCCCCATGCAGGTGCTTATGCTTCTGGAATGCTTTCCTTATTTGTTATCAGCATTCTCTTTAGATATAAAAGTGCTATTATGTCATCTCTTTAATAAAAATGGAAGAGGCTGAGAACCAAGGAATTCTAGTTAGCTTTTTATTTCAGAATATCTGCAAAAGGGATGTTCCCAAATTAATAATAAATAGTAAAAAAAATAAAATCTTTATAGCATAAATTTATCAGCAGCAATGAGGTACTTGTGTTAAAAACTAATTCTTTAATTCCTTCTCATTTATAAATTTTGAATGAAAAATACATGGATAGAATCAAAGCTTACTCCCTCAGTCTTTTGCTTTAATATATTGTCTGTCTTGCAGAGGAGAGTTTGCTCTTTGGCTTGATGGTGATCTCTACCATGGAAGAAGTCATTCATGTAAAACATTTGGGAATCACACACTTTCTAAGCGAGAAGACTTCACTATTCAAGACATAGAAATATGGGCTTTTGAATAAGTATTTTAACTATTTCCACAGGTTATTGTCCCAAACCTGACATGAATCAGTGCAGCTTAAAAATCCCTAGGAGCAATATAATGTATTTTACTTATCTGGTTTTTTTTTTCTAATTTTTTCAGTGTGGCCATTAGTTATTTTTTTAAAATAGATGTTTCTTCATGCTCTCACATCTGTAATATATTGCCATACTTTTTCTAAGCTATAGACTCTTTTACAAAATATTGACCTTGTGGACTAAAAATTAACATTAGTTACTTTGAGCCTTGTGGCCTGCAAAATTTTCTTATCCATATTACAGTTGCCTCCCAGGTTTCCCACACACACCTTTCCTGCAATCCTGCTAGGGGGCTGCTTCATTGAATATAGCTTATTATTTTTGTATTCAAATTATGTCTATGAATGAAGTTGCCCTCTGTGAACCTCTAAGAAAGCTGCGTGTGGGTATTTGGCAGCAGCACTGCAGAGATTGGTCCAGACCAATGATGGGTTATTCAAGTGGTGCCAGAAATGGATGAGAAGCTGAGCATTCCTCCTTAACGCATCCCAGTACACACGTGGTGAAGTTAGAAGATATCCAAAGTCAACAGTGCCACTCGTCTTGTTTATTGTTCATTTGTAGAAAAAAGTCAGTTAATACGTGTTGTAGCTGCATGCTGATTGTATTTAAAGAGTGTTTTGCACATGCTGTTAATGATCTGCAGGTTTGGGACAAATGCTGACAATATTGAGCTATGTGGCAAAGACTAACAAAATAGGAAGAGATTGTAAGGATATGATAGTTCCAAAAAATTAAAAGGCTAAAGCAAGCAAAACTCAGTGAACAATTTGTAGCTGTAGTAGGGCATTAAAAGTACAGAAACAGATGCATCTTTCTTCAACATAAAGTGTCAGATATATACTGTTATACTGTTGTAGCCGTGTAGCACATCAGCTCCAAGAATATAGCTTATTCCTGTCCAAAGAAAAAAATACTTGTGATGTTTTTGAGTGGGTCTATGTTGTAAATTTACAATTAGCACCAGCTCTGATTAAAATAACATCATGTATCATAGGTAGACAATATTGTAATTCAGTAGACTTGTGGAATATGCAAATTTACTGTCATGTGACCTCAAAAAATAAATGACAGGCTAGAATACAGTTTCAGTAGCTCTTGTCCACTTTTGTAGAAAAATTGATAAGCCATTGTGGCAATAACAGCTCAACAAAACTGTTTGTTTCAAAGCTTTTATTCTATGTTCTGCAAAAAAAAACGAAACAAAAAAGAACAAAAAAATTGCTGTTAAGTGTGACAGTGACTGACTTTGTGCTGAAATTTCAGCTCTTTCAGACAAATGTTGTATATTATCTTGTAAATTAATGTTTAAAGTAGTTTTGTTATTATAGAAAAGTGTTGATTGACGGGTTGCTTATAGCACTTTAAATTATTCTAGAAATGGAAAAAAGCCAAATGGGTTGGCTTACGTAGATGTAGTTGTATATTATTTCAAAATATCTACATTTCTGGAAAGTTTAAAAAAAATTATTTGAAGACAGCTTACTGCTATGGTAATGAGAAAGGGCAGACGTTTCATCTATAATATGCTAATGCTCAATATGAATAGAAAAACAGGGCTTTGTTTCCTGTCTCTATATATATCTCTTTCTCCTTATTAGAACTTAGTACAATGTGTAGAGTAAATGTTTACAAAATAAGGAACTGTAAATAAATTGAAATGGCTTTTCTCCCCTTTGGTCTTCCACAGCAGTATTATTGTCTTTGTGGAGTTACAACTGATTATTACAACAAAAAAAATCCTGTAATGGATTTTAAGTACTATAAGCTCACAGTGATGTATAGCAAATAAATCTAAATATATGTAAAAATAAACTTGAGTTGGAGTTTATTTAGAAGGTGGAGTTTATGTAGAAGCACAAATGCCATTTTTTTGCTGTTCATGTAATAAATGAATGTATAGGATGCATTTTCTCATCTTCCTTGGCATTTTTGGGGCTTTTTTAAAGCCCAGTGGGAAACAATGGTAAGGAAATATACTGTCTTCAACCATATTGAAGAGGGAGAGGGGAAAATTCTCAGTCTTGCTGACAAAACCATTAATTCAACTGCAAAGTCTCTATTCTAAGCTCATGTTGCAAATAAAGCATATTTTAGATTCTTAGAGGCTGGTGTGAAGAATTTTATAAAGAATTATACTTCGAAGAATTAAATAAAAGCACACAAAAACCTTCAGTAGCTGAATGTTTTCAAGTATTGGACCAGTCTTGAAAAAGCAAATAGGAAGCAGAAAAGTGGAAATCAAGGATAGTGTTCGGTAAGCAGTACAGTAGCAATCATACTTGTAAAATGCTAAATTAGCTAAGGAATAGCAGGACATTTGATTTAAAGTATAAGTGACTGTGCCAACACTTAGAGAAGCAACTGGCTGTGTAAGGGATCTGTACAGAGCAGTGCATGTCTACTTATGAAAGACCATGAATTTTATTACCAAAGGTTTAGTTAATTTCTGTATGCCACACATAAAAAATTGTAAAGATCAAAGGCAGTGTCTTAATGTCCCTCCTGCCTTCAATTCATTATGTGTTTTCTGAAGTAGAATTCCTTTCCATTTTTCCTGGCAAGGTGATTGTAAAGAGTTGAGGTTTGACACACTCTGAAGGCTTATGAGACCCATTATCTGGAGTTCACTGCCAGGAGACTGAATCTCAGCATACAGTGCTTGGATAGATTCACTGAGTAACTGAATGTTTTGTCTGGGTACCTGGGTTCCAAACACGGGATTCCTAAACCATCATCTTTTGGCTCTCAGTCCTATCTCTGTTAGTTACTGCTTTTGTGTAATCTGCAAAAAGGTCCTAATTTATGACATACGGCTTGTGCTTACATCCTCCTGCTCACCTGTTTATATTGCATTGGAGTTATTTTTTTGTACAGGAATTAGAATGTCTGCATAAAACTTGCTCTTGGAAGATGAGTAAAAACGTTGACTGTTCCTTCAACTTCAAATAAAAAAATAATAATCTTGTATTCTTCAGTATTTGAATTTTAAATCTCACTTCTATGTTCTCCCTTCATAAAAGAACAGATGTCACCAGGGTATTTTACTGTTGTCACTGCTGTTTGGAGCTCAGTTAAGGGAACAAACCTCTCCTCTTTCTCCCCTTAAGAGTACATGCTACCGCAATGATACAGAGCTGCACTGTGGTTCTGGAGCAGAGCGAGGGATTGTCCAGCCGAGGGAATAGTGTACACTTGGTGTGGTGTGTGCAAACCAACGTGGTCCTGCTGGCTGAATCACTGCAGGAGTGCCAGTGCCAGCTCTGCTTTCTGCTGTCCTCCTTATCTGACAGGCTTTGTAATTGTAGTTTGTTTTCTGTTATGGTAATTACACTGCTAATGGTACACCTGCTGTTGAGTGCTAAACTACTTTGTGCCCTGAGGTGTCCCCAGTGGCTTTAGTTGAGATGTTGGGGTGGTGCAATGTGTAGGTAGCAGCTGAAATGGCTGTGGGACTAGGGCTTGCCAGTATTTGTTCTGTGATCAGTGATGATTGAACACATCACCACAAATATTACGCTCTTCACTACAGCGAATTTTATTTCTATAGCCTTCCCCTGTTTTAAAAATGGGCTGAACCTTGGCTGTACAGAAACATTTTTAAATAAGGGATTATTGCTGTGGAGGAGGGAGCTGATTTCTGCCTGGTGGGATACATGTCCAGTGAACTTCCACTTGCTTCAGGTCACTGCAGCAACTGTGGTAACTTTGAAAAATGCAAAGGTGTAAACATCAAATTTAATTCTTCTGATACAAGTTCCATGCTGTCACTTAATCTTGATAGCTGTGTTAGAATATGGAAAATGTAAGTTGCTACCGAGGAAGAGACAAGTTTTTCACTACCAAGGATGTGCAACAGCAACTCAAGCCTCAGACAGGAGAGTGCAGGAGCGCTGTTTCAAGTAAAACATTTTGGGGTGAATAGAGTATTTAAGAAAATAATGTGCAACTAGAAGCTACCATGAAAGTACCTGAGAGTTGCTCACTGTCTAAAAGGTTAAGAGTTTTATTTTCAAATCAAGTCAGAACTAGGAAAGCAGGTCTTAAATAAAAATTTACAGAGACTGCTTTAATCAAGCAGGTTTTGACCTTTATCATCTCTCTGCTTAGAATATTTCGATTTGGCAGAGGTTGTGCTAGTTTCACAGGAATGTAACACAGTATAGTAGTAGAGTTAGGCTGGGTAATTCATGGAGTGCTTTTGTTTGTTTGTTTTTAATGAGTTCAGATTTATTTTCTCCTACTTTCCATGGATAACTTGTCACAAACCTTTATGTGAAAAAATGTTATAAAGCATATCATCTACATTAAATGCTTCCATACACCATAACTTATATCAATATTTAATATTTCTCTTTGACAAAAGTGGTGACTGCTTCTCAGAAATTAGAAGGCTTTGCATTGTACTGCCTACTCAAAGGTAAATAGTGGAGGGTACTATGAGAAAAAATATTAGTTATGTCATGTGGTGTTCTCATCCGATTGGAAATAAAATAGTTTGAGTGGAAGAATAGAATAAGTTGGGGGTTTGGTTTATTTTGCATAAATTTTTAACATTGAGATGACTGAATGGGAGGCTTAAGTTATCTGCAGTGAGCTATACATTGAAGAAGTATAGTAGTGATTACACTGTTACAGCTGCTGGGTTTCCTGTGGTAGGATGAGAATTCTCACAAGCAGAAATACGTATTTCACCTAACACTTACACGCCTTTAGTGGGTATTCTTTGTACAGGTATTTTGTAAAAGGTCTGTTGCCACGTACCCTGAAATCTTTTTCTGGTGCTTTGGACAGAGAAGCCTTCGCAGGAAATATTTTAAGAGTCTCTGAAAAGGAGAATGTGCTTATATTTTGAAGCAACTTACTGATATTTTACTTCACAGAATATGCACACGTATTTGTTTTCTAGTGTGTGGGAGAATAACCCAAGAAATAATTAAGGGTTTTATTTATAGTTCCTGTATTCCTTTGACAACAAAATTTTGTCAAGACAATTTAGACAGCTTTAAAGGTCATTATATAAAGACATAAAGAATAAGTTAAGAATATGCAGGTAAAAATTATCTAAGTATTGCACTAAGAGCAGTTTTGTAGGTCAGCTTGAGTAGTCTAAGACATCTCAAGAAAACGTTGTAAAAAAGCTCCACTGATTCCATCTTACAATTAATTTTTTCTTCCTTAGAGTCACATAATATAACTATGCCTAAAATACTAATGATTTACATGGACTTAAAATGGATGTACTAGTCAGTTTTTGTATCACTAAGTTATAAAAAAATATTTGGTCTATTTGTACATTGGAGCTTCAAACTGGAGTGCTTGTACTCATAATAAAACAGCAATGTTTGTTTTATCAGACAAGGTGTTCATACACCTTTACTTCTGTAAGAAGATGTTTGCTCTTTCAGTTTGAAAGAATCTTATGGGGGAAAAAAAACACTTCCTTTTTCATTATTTGCCCAGGCATCTGCTCTGAAACAAATGCTTTTCTTGTGAGGTACACACATTTTACCAGGAGAGCTATTTTTACAGTAGTAGAGAAATAGCGATCTCTTTAATTCAGTAAGCAGTAGAGACCTTACAGAGGTCTCAGATTTGTGAATAATAAAATTTTAAGTCCTAGAAATATTAGTTCATTAGCATTTAGTCCTCTTCAGCATCACTTGGACTGAAATACATTATTTCAGTGGCATTGGAATGGCAAATGCTGTAAAATTAGGTCAGTATTTCTGTGTAATATGGAAGAACATTTTCCTCAAAGTTATGAACGCTGTTTCTCTCTTTTCTCACAGAGGTACATTTCAATGGAAGTTGATGATTTTAGTCACTTTTTTGCTGTACACAAAAGTAGAAGTACCTGACTAGTTTTTATATGTTACATATTATTTTTTACATTGTATTTAAAAGAACAGTATCTGCATAGATAATCAGATAAGACATTGCACAGTGTTGCATAGAAGGTATTTTTTAGGTAGCTATTAATCAAAACTTTTTTATTCGTTACATTCCAACCTCCATAAGTTTAAATATGAAACTATCTAAAAAATTAGTTATAGAAATACAATAAATATATAAAACTCTATTTATAAAAAGAAGGATTTTTATGCGATACGTAAGAGAAAGCTGTGTCAACAGTTGCCACAAGATAATACTGCAGTAGTAGTAGCATATCCTGCTTGTAACAAAACCAAATGTGGTATCCTTGATTCTGTATTAAAATAAGATAATTTTACTTGTATATAAATAAATTAATTAGGAAATGCATGCACAAGACAATTTTGCAGATCAAAAACTTGGTCTGAGTCTATATTGTCATTCAACTTCTGATCTGACATGTTTCATATTCCTGATGCTCCAGTTTAAGTAGGCTGGGAATATCTTAATGTAAGAAGAAGTAGAAATTGGAATTGATTTGTAGCTATTTATATTACTATGGGCTTTTATCATCAGCTGCTTATATTCCATATAGATTTTTCTCCTTATTTTTCATGTAGTGATTAACTTAATTGTCCTGCAAGCAGTTCTGGTACAAAATAAAGTCCATTTGGATGCTTGGGTTATCATGCACTAGCTATAAAATACATATTTCAAAAAATACTCTTTTCTGTGGTGAACAGGGGAACCTTATATTCAAAATGTGCAAATGCTAATGGCAAGGGAGAAGGGGAGAAAAGTTTTCCAAAAGTTGTTCTGGTTATAGCCTACTTATTTTAATAAAGTAATTATGACATTATCATCCCTTCCTTGCCATAACATTTCTCCCTCAAAGTCCACCAGCCCATGTTTCCTGGCTCTCATCAGAATCCCAACAACCTTATCCGAAATACGAACATATCTGTCGAAGAGTTCCCCAAAAGTGACTTGGATCTTGCCGTCGGGCCGTGGCTTAGCCATGGATTCAATGATGAAGCACATGTCCCTGATCTCCCGGTGGATGTGCGCCTCGGCTCTCTTGGCTCTCTCGGCGGTTTTGGTTCCTTCCTTGGGATGGCCGTATCCTTCATCTCCTTTGTGCAGGCGCGTGGACATGGCCAGCTCGTGGTCAAACTCCTCACTGAAGGGGTTCAGCTTCTGTGTTATGATGTGCTGGTCGGCCCATTCCTGCCACCTGTCCTTGAGGCTGTGCACGGCGCTGCATTTCCTGCGCGCGTTGCTCCGCGCCTCCTCGCTCAGCCGGCTGGCGCTGAAAGACAGAACACACCTGAGCTTTGCATCTCCTCGCTTCCTGATGCACTTCTGCTGTTCATTGATCTCTGCTGTAACTGGGTTACTGTGTTTTCTGGGACGAGCTGGAATCCAGCAGGTGGCACGAGTTCACCACTTCTAAAGTAGTTCTCTAGGGGCTGTTCATCCACATTCAGTTTGCACTCAAGAGGCAGATTCCACAATCACAGCTTTATCCTGTCTACACTACCGCCTTCCAGCCCTGATCTGAGCCTGTTTTGACAAACTTTTCCCCAGAAAGACTTAATTCTGTAAGGGAGCAAAATAGTATGTTGCTGATTACCTGCACTTTCTGTACCTTCCCCATTCCTGCCTGCCTGGCCAAGCCTGAAGTGTGTTGCCCTGAGGTTAGAGATGCTGATTGCTGTAGGTGTATGACCTGGCTGAAAACTAGAGGGTAGTGCCTAGAAAAATCTGTCTTCTGTAATAGATGCCAATGATTAAAGCAACAACAAAAAGCTAATCGAGTGCAGTAGCTCTGTCTGTGCTTCTGCATTTGAAGTATGGTTCTGAACAAATACTGAAGTCCAAATTTCACATTTCCATGGGTAGGTTAGAAGCCTGAAAGTGTCAAGGACAAAGGATAAGGAAAGATCTTCAGAGATTTTTGATTTTTTTTTGTGTGTGTGTGTAATAGTTCTGGATGACTGCAGGCAGCCACTCTTTCCTCTTGTGGCCAATCTCACATGTTGTGGGGGAGCTATAGATAGTCTGAGCTAGTCTTCGTGCTGTCCACGTCCTGTCAGTGTGTACGTACAGAACTCAGCTAGGGACT
The DNA here is from genome assembly GCA_013397975.1 of Machaerirhynchus nigripectus. NCBI lineage: Eukaryota > Metazoa > Chordata > Aves > Passeriformes > Dicruridae > Machaerirhynchus > Machaerirhynchus nigripectus. The sequence continues at coordinate 983,107 of VZRQ01001577.1, forward strand.
ATGCTGTGCTGTGGCTGTGCCAAAGTAATTTGTTTTCTAATATTTTTACTCCCCAAAAGGCTGCTCTGAAACCTCCCCAGCAATGTCAGCTGAATATTAACAGTAACCCTGGAGAATCAAAATACACTTAGCAAAACAATACACAGGGCTGCAAAGCTGCAGAAAATTCTGTTCCCCCGCTGTTTGGACATTCCTTTGTTTTCTGCTAAACTGGTAGAAATAGAGACTAGGAGTCATAAAGATGTCCCCAGTTCAGATCTGTGCACCAGAAAGATGCCAGTACTGGGCAGGGCTATGCTAGGGCAAGAATTGCAAGCACCTAGTGCCAAGGATAGAAAAACAGCTAGAAGAGCTGCACTACTTGATTAGCTGTGGAGCTGCCCTGAGATTGGCTTAGCTGTATCAAGAAACTCTGTTTTAAAAGCTCCAAAATACTCTTCCCTATCAATCTGGTGAAAAAACATCAAAAGAATTGAGCATACTGAGTTGCCAATAAGTGCACCTTTCTGTGGTGTGACTACAGAGCATCCTGAGAGTAGGCAGCATGTCTGTACCTGTGATTTTGTGTAAGTGATTAACAGGTAGGTGTTGGCAGGAAAGCATTAAGATATACTAGTGGGGTAAAGCTAGACAATTTGGGTTCCCAACAATAAACCAAGTGCTCCTCTATATAAGCTATTGTCATACAGAGACAGGGAAAGCTGTGATCCTTTGTCCCTTCACCTGAATTGTGCCTTCGTTGCCCAGAGGAACTGTAGGCACAGGGTTTGGTTATGCAAAGGAATTCATCTCCTGAAGCCTATGGCTATTCCAAAGGGCACAGGAACCCTGTGCCAGCACAGTCTGAACTCCAGCTGAAGCTCAGATTGATTGCTTCACCAGCTTTTCATGTGGGAAGGTATCAGTTAAGGCCGAGGGGAAAAAAAATACTAAGTGAATCAAAATTGCCTCGAAGAAGTGATGCCAGCAGTCTCAGTGTAGCTGATGAGTAGATATCATCATGGAAGGCTTATCCCTCAGCCACAGCCAGCTGCGGTCCTGGAGCTTCGGTTCTCCAGGTTGAGCAGAGAGAAGAGGGGGAGTGAGATAGCAGGAGGCTGTGAAGTCTTTGTTGCCTGCTTTAATTTAATGGTCTAGAATGTATGCCCTCCTTTTTCTACTGAAACTAATTTTCTTTTCTAGCAAAATATTATTATCACCTTCCTCATCCAAATTATCTTCTCAGTGGTTGAGAAAACCACCATCTTATCTATCCTTTTGCTTTTATCGTGCCTCATGTGGGGTTGAAAAAAACTACTTTTTTAATGCATCTTCTAATTTAACCATTTCTGGTGGCTGAAGTGCCTTTTTTGCCACTGTTTATCTTAATGAAAAGTTAACAATGTGAATTGTGTACACAAAGAAGCATTTTTTCATGTTTTTACCTCACTTACACAAAGGATTGTGCATCCAAAGTGAAGGTTTTGAACTTTCACCCACTCTAAGAGGTGCTTTACGTGTAACAATCAACTAAGCTGTTAACCAGAACGATCATCCTAAATGCATTCTGACCTTCTAGGCAAATCGTATCCATGTTGCATAGTCAGCCTGATTCTGTCGGTAGGGGAAAGGTAGGAACTCCTTTGTAAAGTTTGGAGTTTCATATCCCTTTTATTGCATCCCTTTTGTTCCTAACAAAAGTATAGGAACAAAATAGTGTCTCTTACACCAGCAGGAGTCAGCAGGCCTTCTACTAAGGCAGCAACCTTATTCCAGTTAGTGGTGCAGCTGGAAATAATGAAGGTGCTGATGTGAGGAAAACAAAATGCTTTCATTGATGCTTTTTTCCTGGAACGTAGAGAGGAAAGTGGGAGATACTCTTTAACAGCTGTGTACTTACGACCTTTTTGAATAAGATTAAACCAAATGGAAGTTCATAAAGGTAGCAGGCTGAAATATCATATTCTGAAGATGTAAAATAAATTTTAAAAAATGAATAGTTATAAAAATCTAGTCCTGATAGCAGCCCTGTAAGTGCAGAAAATTATTTTTGTGTCCAATTTCAGTGGGAGAGAGTGCTCTAAGTAGCATAGAGGGTGTTATTTCAATCATTTGGACCACAGTAAATATGGCTTATCGATCTTTTTTCTGGGTAGACGTATGAAGAAAATACAAGAAATTTTAACAGAAGCTAGATAGCTGATCTGTTTCTACTATAACCTTTGAAACTGAGAAAATTGTTTTAATTGAAGCTGTTTACCGATGAGTGCTGCAAATGTATCCTTTTCCTCTGTCTATTTGGAATCTTTGGTTTGAGGTCCTAACTTCTGTGGAAGGATGGTGCACACAGTCCTTGCCAAAAGTAGGTACCACAAACTTTCAAGCCCTAGGTTACTGAAGAGCTTTTTTCACTTGGGCTGTTAATCACTTTCTTTTTACAGGAGCTGACTGCTCAGCTGTACAGCAAAGCATCATTTTGATCCCCTCTGAATAGTTAAAATAGCTCTGGGGGTGTGTGTTCGGATAGCTGTGCTAAAAGGTACTGTATGGTTGAAATCCATAACTGTGTTAGTCACAGTCTAATGGTCATGGTAATGTTCATCAGTAGTGAGGTGTAAAACCAAAACAGGGGCCATGATACAGCCTGCCTGCCTGTCTGCAGAAAGATCACAAAGTCAGTTGTGGCATTTTCATCAGTTTTTCATCATTGGTGCTGATCCAGTTTTTCATTTCTGGAAAGGCGATTGAGATACGGTATGAACTTGGGGTCTAAGATACTGTGGAAGTTTCCTTTCTTTGAATTGATGAATTCCAAATTCGTGGAAGTAGTTCCTGCAACATTTATTTGGGACACTCTCTGCAAATTGCTGCTGAGAATATTTACAATTTATACTAAGCAAAATAATGAATAAGTATTTGGAAATATTTCTTGTCAAATATATTGATTTAGACAACATTTGCTGAAATAAATGAATAGCTGAAGGCTCTAGATGAGGTAAAAGCTGTGATTCTGAAATATGGACTGAAGTATTAAGAAGTAAGTAGTTATTTTGATGAACCAGTAAATCCAGTGTGAAAATTAAATATAATTAACATCTCCCAAATATAACTTCCTGACTTCATGTATTATGTATGTTATACATAAAACCCTGGGCTGCAGTCTGACGTTGCTGGCTAACTACTTAAGCACAAAGTGATATGTGGAAGGTCTCCTGAATTTTGGTAAATATCTTCTAAGTCAAGAATAAGAGTTTATCTTTGATCACTTCCTGCCATTTCCCCTCCCCTTCCCCAGTCTTCCTCATGGAAAGCTGTACCCCTCTGCCATTTGTGTTGATGTAATGAAGATGCTTTACTTACAGAGATGGCACAGGCCGTTTAATCCTCACAGCCGTCACCTCCCGGTCACTGTCTTCCTGCTCGAGCTTGTCCTCTGCCTCCCCATAGCCACTGTCCTGGGCATCCAGGCTGTCCTCACGGCACTTAAGGAGCAGCCCTTCCTTGGCCCCATCTTTGTCCTCTTCTTCCATCTTCTCCCAGCCCTTGGTCAGCTCTGATACCACATTTGAACACTTTCTCCTTATGGTTGAAGGTAATTTGCTGCTAAGAATTTTGTCAATAGCACTTGATTCTTCTTTGAGGTTGGTCATCTCAGAGCTGCTGTTGTTGTTCTCGTATCTTTCACTGAGGAGGCTGACATCGCCCCCTCGTTCATAGGCTTTGCTGACAACTGTTTTGGTCACCTCTTTGCTTTTAATGCTGAACATTTTGAGGGCTTCATCTGATTCCCTTGATTTTTTTTCAGCATCTCTTATTGTCACCGATTCTTTTACTAAGGATTTTTCATTATCTTTTTCTTGGTCCCTCTTGACAGATGGAATTTGCTGTTTTTCGAAGGAACTTCCTTGTACAGGCTGAGCTGATGAGCCTTCTGCAGTGGGGACCCATCCAGAGGGCTCTTGCTCTTGCTTTACGTGGTGGTCAGATGCCCACTGCTGCCAGCCTCGTGCCAAGCTGAAGACCTGGCTGGCCATTCGGATCTTGTGGACAGCCCTTTTCACAGGAGCAGTTCTCGGCTTTTCTTCAGGAGCCATGTTGCTGTCTGCTGCCATCCTGGCTTCTCCCCTTCTTATGCTCACCACCTTCTGAATGGGCTTCCTGAAGTGAATAATGCCCTCTGAAGAGGGCCACAGAGATTTAAATAGAAGCAGGAGCAGTTGATGCCCATGGAAAATATGTGAAACACTTCTCACAAAGATATAGTATCCTCACTGTTGCAGAGGTCTTTTTTTAAAACATGGGGTTACATTTCATCACAGCAGATGAATGATGCATGATGTAAACAGTGTGACACAGACCTGCTCTGGAAATAGCGGGAAAGTAACAGCTCCGTTAGTCCCCCCTCCCTGGGACTGCCCAGCTCCCGGTTTGTTGGCAAGGGGCTTGTTCTTTTGGAAATGCGGCACTTGGGTTAGAGATCCTGACCAGAGTGACTGAAAATGCTAAATGTGAAGTGCTGTCAGTTGCTAACAACTTTGGCCAGAGTGGACACCCCTCATCATCACAAGAAAATAGTGGCCCTTGTCATGGAGTGTGAAGCCAGAAGCAAGTTATAACTGAGAAATTTTTAGAGGTATTTCCTAAAAAGATACTAGGTGACTTTCTCTTATTGCTCATGTGCCCAAGGAAATCGAGGTTTGTTAATTTTTTAAAAGGTATTTATGTGTTCTCTTCCCAGTCATTATCTATTAATGTCTCTCTCTTTAGAACGTACCTTCAGGGGGGGCCTGGGAACTCTATCGTGTTTGGTGTCAGCACTAAGGAAGAGGGAATCACTATGTCTGAGGATCAATATAGTGAGTCTGACTTGATCAGATGGATGAATGATCTCCAAGTTTTAGGGTTTTGAAAAATAAAATATAACCTATTTAATTTTTCACTGCTTTTCAAGAGAGTTATGTACAGCATAATTATGTTTTCTGTGTACAGTATAGAAAAAATCCGTTTTTCTGGGAAAACTTGTGATTTCTTCATTCCAGAGGACTTCCTAGAGTATATTCATATTTGAATTTGTAAAATTTTTTAGTGAATTGGATCATCCATTGTTGCATGGTAATAAACATACATTTTTCTGAGATGTAGTGCTGCAATATCTTATTTCTTAGTATAATATTTCCTAAATAGGAATGGAAAATGTCATTGCTCTTTTGATCCATCATACCTTGCAGATTACAGGATGACCTGTGGCGCTTGCCATGTGGTGCTCTGAGGCACACTGAACTTCAAGGAATTCTGTTTGCTTTGTTGGTGTTACGTCAGAGATAAATATGGACTCCTGTACTCTGCCTTTTTTTTATCTTCTCTCTGTTAAAGGCTGGGCTGTTTGAAGTAGGTCAGATCATATTTAGCTCTTGATTAATGCTATAAGACTACATCATACCTTTGACTTCCACATAGAATTCCTCATTAATCTGTGGAGTAATTTCCTCTTCAAAACTGATGACATAATGTAAGTTAGTGTTGCTATTAGATATTTACTCATACTTTTATTTTAGAAAAAAATGTATCACCTCTGTGTACTGTACAGGCTCAGCTATTGCCCACTGCGTCATAGCTGTGAGATGACACTGTGAGATGTACCCATACAACTTGATTAAGGAGCATCTCTTACCAAACATTTATTTTGGAGTCATTTTAAGGCTGATCAGGAATTCGTGTGCTTAAAATGTACACGTCTATGCATGCATGCACGCAGGGGAGTGTATGTTCCCTAAAATACAAGGAAGAGGTAAGTGAGCGAAAATAATGTGCATGAATGAGTATTACACCAGTTCATGGTGTCATTCTGTGTGGTCTCTGGAGTATAAGGGTGGCTGAGGCTTTAAGAACGAACTGAAAGCTAAATACGGACATAAGGGGTAAGGCCAAGGAAGGACTGCAGTGAAACAAGTAACTGTGGAAGGACAATCCTGGAGTGCAAGGCAGGGTCAGCTCCACCTCCATGTCCTGGATCCTGTTTTACCTGCTCTTACAGACTACCAGCAGTGGCTACTCCCCACTGTCCAGGCAATCTATTCTCCTGGTTAACTGGCTGTATCTTGCAACCAAAGGCCTCCGCTCAGTTTGTTACTGCAAATATCCTTGAAGTTCTTGAACGCTCTTTCCCTCATACAGTATTGGCAAGTAGTTGTATTGAAATTTGTGGCACTGAAAAATAATTGCATTCCTGAGGAATGTTTAGAAATAACAGCACATTTCAAAGAAGTTGTTAATAAAGAGACTTCTATTTTTTTCTAACAGACTTGACCTTGGCATACTGGTCATAAGTCCTACAGACTTAATGCTTACATAGTTTAGATGGATGACAATGAAAGGTTGCAGACTAATGAAAAACACCAAGATTACAGATCTAAACTACTATTAAATCCATATTGCACAACAATATGTTAAACAAATGTTTAGTTAAAATTGGTCACTATATTAAGCTGAAGTGTTATCACAGACTTGTCCAAAGTGCCAGTGAAACTTTGATATAATTATTCTGAGCGTAACTATCTTTATGATGCTTAATTTTAGTGTGTACAATGATGTTGCCTTGAATGTGTTGAATGGTGTCTCATTTTATATGGTGATGCTGCCAGCAAGAAGTTATATAAATTATGTCCGAATCATCCAGTGATATTCATACTTGGGGGGCTGTTTACTTTGCAAATGTTTTATTGCAGCAAGACTAGAATTTATTATTTCATGCTTTAAAATTTTTATTCTTAATGAAATAATGAGCCAGGGTTACATTTCTGCATGTAATCTCCCTACTGTGACTTCTACAAGCCAGTATCCAGCCCTAAGGGCACAGATATGTTTTAGGCAGGCTGGACCTGAACCACATTTTCTGTGTCTTCCATACATCACAAGGCCACAAAATATACTCCAAATGCACAGCAAGGCTTGGTGAGGGTGACTGTCACAGGCTTTCACAAGTTCAGAAACTATCCTTGAGGCCAGAGTTGAGGGACCGTTTCTTGAAGATCTATAGAAGAAAAGGTAACTGGAGAAAATATTAACTTTGATGAGCAAGCTTGACACATGCTGAAGTGGTAAACTCCCTTGTCCTTGACCCTGGCTGCCTACACTTCTGGGATTTAATCTCTTTGACACCTTTAGACAAGCCTGCACATGTCCGTAAGACCTTATTGCTGCTTGTGGATTGCTGCATTTCACATAATACATCTGACTTCCTGAATCTAAAGTTGTGAAGGACCAGCTGAGGGGTTGCCAATGTCAGAGTTAAAAGTTGGAGTGTTTTTGCTGTGTGGCGGTTTGGTTTTGTTTTCTCCCCGAATGGATTTTTCCCTGTATAATTATAAACTATTTTAAAATCCTTTAATTTTCTCATTGCTGTAGAACATTAACAGTCTCTGGGAGACCAGTTTGCCATCAATTTTTCTTTGTTTTCTTTAAGGATGGTTAATTTTAAAAGTAGGACTGTATCCTTCATACATTACTTTACCTTGTCAGACATTGACATAAGTTATTCAATGTTTTTGATGCCAAGGAATTTAATTTTGAACCAATTGTAAGTGTATGAAAGATGCTGTCTTCCTCCCCAGAGGTAGTGGTGAATAACGAGAACAAGATGTGTTTCTTTCTTAAGTATAACCAGCTGCCATTATCAGGAATCTCAGGAATTCTTTTCACTGTGACACAGTTAAAGTATATTGTGTCATAACTTCATACGTTGCCAGTTATCACAGGAAACCTGGAAAAGGGTTAGAGTTTGCGATTTCCTCATTTTTAGAGTTCACATCAAACATATTCCTTCTAACAACAGCAGTGAGCCACTGTGTCTCATTCAGCATGCACTTTCATGCACAGTCCAGGTGTCTGAGCTCCAAGAAATGGATGCTCCTGAGCCTTTGGACTGAGCTGTGTCCAGTCATTAACTGAAAGCAGTTTATGCATTCATTGGTGCAGTTTCTTATATTTGTGTTCTATATCTGGCCATAACCTTTCTTGTTTAGCTGAAGTTGTGTTGTACTGAGAAATTCTCCCTGTGTAATTAATGTGGAATTTTGAGTCTGCATTTGATTATGTGTCATCAGGATTCAACTACATGAGAGATCAGGGCTTATCCATGACCTATCCTGACAGTACTGCTTTGTGAAGAAAATAAATCCAACAAACTGTCAAGAAAACTCTGGTCAGAACCAAGGCTGAAAGACTCCTAGCTGTGAAAGGGTAATGGGGGGAGAGGGAAGAACCACTATCCAGCAGCAGCAGCTGCAGCGAGTGAGTTGTGGAGTGCAGCCCCAGAGCTCCTCTGCCTCCAGGTGGGACAGATTTCAAAGCAAGCCACCCAAGTAATTGAAAGCAGCCCTGTGGATTCTGACTCGGCTGAGGATGAGAATTCAGCATAATCTTTCACTGTAGTCTAGCAGAGAGACCTGGCTGTTAGAGCTGACAGAAACCCAATTCAGGATGCAGAGACGCATCCATGTATCTTCAAGTTCCTACACAAGCCCTGCTACTCAAGTGACAAAACTCTTTGCTGTCTTGAATATCTTATTGCTCTAAAGTTGTATTCACTTTTCAGAAGATGAAAACTAAGACTGGGATGTAGAGCCTTAAAGCACTTTGGCACCCTTTTCCTACTTTTGCGTGTAGTGCCCACAGCTTTGCTTGGGAGTTAGATGGCTGCAAGAAATCCATACAAGCTTACTCAAATTTATACAGGAAAGGAAAACAGAGGTAAGACCACATTCTGTTTTACCTTTGACCATAAATACATCTCTTATCTTATTATCTGTAGTAAATGAACAGAAACAAGTAACAAGCAGTAATGAAGCAATTTTCTTTAAAAGTGTAAGCAAACATTTGCAGGAAATCATTTGCATCAGGCATTTAGTTGCATTATGAAGGAATTTCTGAAGATCATTTAAACAAGATAGCCTTTAAAATAAAGCCACAAATATGCTGCTATTCAACTTTATATTGATCATATCTATTTGTCAGTGAATGGTTATCCTTTCCTAATAAGAAAATTATTTAATATTATAAGTAATTTAATTTTGTGGTTTCAACTTGCTGACATACCTTAGTTTAAAGTTTACCTAGAAATAGTCTTATGGCTTTGAGAATATGGCCTCATTGCTGCTATTGAAATCTGAGCAGAACACTGGATACGAGGAATTTAAAGTCTTCACATAACTTGGCAATATGAGACAGACAGGGGGCATACCAGAAAAGGAGAACTTGAAATCAGACACCTGGATGTAATGTGAGAGATGATAAATGTATTTTACACATCTACAAGAAAGAAATCATAGGTAAAAAAAATAAATAGAAGCAAAGTTCTATACAGTCAAAATGTTACAAACAAGAGATAAGAGGCATTGTCGAAGTGTCCTCCAGGTATTAACAAGGCAGTGTTCCCATGCATTGAGGCTTTTATTTTTCAGGTTAATATTAACTGCATATTTCTGCTAATGGGTGCTTCTCAGATTTCAAGGTGGCAAATGTAAGAGGAAAATAGAAATTTCACAATTAAAAAAAATTCCTGTCAGGGACAGTGTCCAGTTAATTAGAGCAGTACAAATCAGAACTGAGTGAACCACTCTGTAAGTGTTTGCTTATCATTAGTCTTGTCAAAGTGCATTTACTTCCAGGTAGCACTGCATGTGCATCACTTGGTTCTCCTCTATTGCCTTTGGAGTCTACTATATTTATTAACATATTAAAATCTGTCAGTAAAAGTATAAAACATAAACAGTTGTGCCTTCGATGTGTATAGTGGACCTACGATGGGTTTTTGGAAGAATCACTGAAAATTTACATTTAACTTCTAACAGAGTTGCTAGTTATTGTGTTTACATTATAAGTATTGCAACTTAAAAAAAATTTAAAATCTTAGTTTCTGAAATTATCGTTTGAGAATGGAGTGGAAAACAGACTGGAAATTTTAGGAAATATGTTTGAATGCAGAAAAAACCTACAAAAAAAAGAGAAAAATCCAGAAAAATAAAGTCTGTATATAATATAAATGCAGTATTTCATTATTTACTATTATTATATATTACTTTATTCATTATTATGAAATTCATTATTTCAAAATATTGTAATTCAGAACCAGTCTCAGAACTTAGGAAACAGGCATATCTCAGTATAATTTTAGTATTTTATTGTGAAGATTTTTTAATATTCACTGAGGGAAATACCTTGAATTAGGCAAATACTGCATTTCTGTTTTAATCTATCAGTTGGCTCAAGCAATTAGCGTATTTTCAATGTGTCAGTCAAGATCATGCTCAGCTCTTTTGTTATTCCATATCCTGGAAGATCCCGACATAAAGGAATTGTTTGAAAGACTTGATGTTACAGCCCAGATTTGGGGGAATCCATGGCAGAATGCAGAAATCCTCTTGACAAATTCATTGTGATTTTTCTTGCGGTGTGGGGGATCTCATTTTAAAGGTGATACCAGAGTGCTGAGGCTGTAACCTGTGAGTGTGATTCTTGACCTTTGGGTAAGGCAGATGAAGTCTCCCGGGTGCCATTGGCTCTGCCTGCTCCCCCCACTACCACATTCCACTGCAGCAGGCGGGACAGACCCTTATTTATTAGTTCTCACTTAGCCACCAGCTGCTCTCCCAGCACGCAGCTGTGTTGTTGTTAGCGCGGGCAGACCCCTGACTTTGCTGTCTTTAAGCGAGTGGAAGTCCGGTGGCCAGCCTGCGAGAGGAGTGCTGCTCTCTGGAGCTGCTTGCATGAACCCCGCTGACTTTACGTGTCAAGAAGTGAGTGATGGGAATTGCTGGAAGATCATGTGATAATTACAGTGCCATATGGATGTTTCTGTGGCTCATGACTAAGCTTCAATTGCCAAGGAAGCTGGCAATGAAGAGCTGAGAGTCCCAATGACGGGTGTAGTTTTGATCAGAAACTTCGAAACCACATTAGATTAAATTACACACCTACCTCATTTTAAAGCTGTGCTTCAGACATCTGCCTTACTTCTTACATTATGTAACAGTAATTAACGAGCCATGAATATGGGGTAAAATTCTTTGCAAAAAAATGGTGAGAGTAGAGGAGTGGGAGCTTGAGGTCATTATTTAAAACTGCCCATTATTTGATTTGCAGTATGGGAGCAAGCCGTGCATTCCTCTTGGATACAAGGATACCTAATTGCTGGTAGCAGCACCCAAACTGGAATGAACTGTTCTGGGAGGGAGTGACAAGTATCTACTCATTTTTGTCATCAAGTTGATCTTCTAATTTTGTGGCTTCCTCATGCTTCAGCACAGGGACAGCTATGCCTGTTAATCCAGGGAATGACTTAGTGACTCAAAATATGGATCAGTGTACTGACAGTGATTTCAAGGGAAAAATCAACTCCTCATCCCCTTTGCTTGACAGAACAAAGTCAACATCCCTCACAATGGTGCCAGCCATTTGAGCACAGAAAATTTGAGGAGGTGGTGAATTTTCAAGGGTGGTTTTTGATATTTGAAAATATGTGACTGGACAGCTTGAGGTGTTTTGCTTCTCTGGCAAGTAAATTGATTGTAGCTCTCACTGGACTGGAGACCTGGACCTTCCTGGCTCTTTCCTTATATCACTGCTGACTCAATCCAGTCTCGTATATCCCAGGAGATTTGTAGGCTTGGAATTTGACTGAATACTAACAAATTCACTATTATCACACAGCTCCAGAGTCCTTCCATAGCTTTTCTAGCTCTTTTCTTAAAGGATAAACAGCTATTTACATTTGAAGAGTATTATGGTACTCACATCACTTGACTGGGTATAGTCATTTTGGACCTGTTGCATTTTTCTTTCTTCTCTGTGGAACCTATTAAAGTTTGTGGCAGAGGTCAATGGATCTGTCCCTGAGGGCTTAACACCTTTCCAATATAATAACAATATCAGAATTTTGAATCAGATGAAAGTAATCTATTTTTGCTCTTTTCTTAGCCATATGATTGCGAATAATTTTTTGTTGTTGTTGAAATTACTGCACTATAGCAATATTGGTCTTTATTTCTCTCTTGGTATTTCTCTTCAGATAGTGATTTATAAAGTTCAGGTTTACTCAGGAAAGAAAGAGAAAGCAGTTGGGAGGTTTTGAAGGGTAGGAGAGATGTAGTAAGGATAAAGGTCTTCTCGCCATACCTTTGAAACCCATGGGAATCCCATGAGAAGCATTTCAGTGAGTGGAATCCACAGGCAAAGGCTGGTACCAGGCAACGTACTGAGCAGGGATATGTACTTCCTTAAGGCCTCGCCTATTTAGTGAGCTGAATAATAAAAAGGATATGGTTTACTCGAGCCCCAAGGATACAGTATTCCACACAATCGGTAGCTTAGGAAAAATCCTTCTCAGGAAGCATATCTGCTGTGCATAGACTAAAAGTGCAATTAAAACAGTTGGATGTAGGAAAAACATTTCTCATTCTCATTGTTTAGGATGTACTTGTGATGAGGTACTTCAAGGGCACTCTCTCCTGAGATTCCATGGAGGAGGCCTTGTGCTGTGATGAACCCTTGTGGCAGCTCCTGCACCTCCACTACTGTTTTCGGCTCCCATGGCGTGTACAATGCTGTCATGACGTGTACAGTGCTGCCATGGAGTGTACAGTACTGCCGTGGAGTGCACAGTGCTGTCATGGAGTGTACAGTGCTGTCATGGAG
>VZRQ01001577.1:995862-1082702 GCA_013397975.1 Machaerirhynchus nigripectus
GTACAGTGCTCCCATGGAGTGTACAGTGCTCTCATGGAATGTACAGAGCTCCCATGGAGTGTACAGTGCTGCCATGGCGTGTACACTGCTGCCATGGAGTGTACAGTGCTCCCATGGAGTGTACAGTGCTCCCATGGAGTGTACAGTGCTGCCATGGAGTGTACAGAGCTGCCATAGAGTGTACAGTGCTCCTGTAGAGTGTACAGTGCTGCTGTGGAGTGCACAGTGCTCCCATGGAGTGTACAGTGCTCTCACGGAGTGCACAGTGCTGTGGCTCCCTGAGCAGCTCCTCCCACTCGTGCTGCTCACGAGTCCTCCTTGTGCTGGCAGGACTGGATCCATGGAGAGGCCAGGAGGCTGAGCACTGGTGGAGGAGACTGCCTGCCCCCAGCACCCGGAGCGGAGTCCATGGTGCCAGGCAATGAAGGTCTTTAAAGAGTGTCATGGGAAGAGTCAGATACCCAGATAAGGGCTCCACAACAACTGGCCTGCTGAGGAGGTCTGAGGGAGGAAGACCTTCTTCTGTTGTTTTTTAGTGAGAATTTGTGATTCTGAAATGTTTGTAGGAATAATACTTGGTAGTAACTACAGTAGGTTAACAATGCAGAAGAATGTCTAAAGGAAAACTTGATTTCTATGACTGAGCATAATTTTATCTAATTCTATCTAATCTTCAGTAAATCACTACTGAACCATTCCATCTTCCATATTTGTGCATTTGCCTCTGGTTCAGGATGGTTCCTTGATGTTTGTTACAGACAGACCAGAGACTACAGTCCCTCTGTGGAAAAGTACTTTTCGGAAACTGCAGTGTTAGTCACAGATCAAATTGCTGTAGTTCTCTTATTTTTAAAATGTGTTTTGTTTCTACATGAAAACCACACTGGATTTCTTACTTTAAGCATATTTAATGTTTTAGAAAGCAGTTCAAATCTAAGGAAATCTGAAAGAATCAGATTCTGACATTACTTCTGCTGATTAAGGCTTACTACACAGGGACTTTCAATGACACTAGTGCATGCACTGGCAAGATAAGTGATCACTAATTGAGCCAATGAAGGGTGTTGGTCCATCAGATAACAAAAAACTTCTATTTTTATTGAGCTACAGAAAAGCCCTTTTTATTGGGACTGGAAGATATGCACAAGTGTGGACAAACCAGATGATGACGGGCATGGAATGGAATTCAAGGTTCCTGGCTGCCCAGCGTAGAGGTGCAGAGTTAAACGATGGCAGTGATGAATGCACATATCACATACTAACAAAAAGATAAGTAGTCACTGTGTAATCACCCAAATAAATCTGAATACATGATCAATGTTTCTTGAGTGCCAGATGGATTTTCCCTATGGAACTCATTATACATCTTACTATATAAATTTTAGGAAAGTATTCCCCCTGTTCATTTGGCAACTGCTAACTTTAATGTGTTTGACAATAACAATGGCAGCAGTTATAGAAGTGCCTCAGTGACACTGAAAATCAGAGAAACATCAACGTATCATGAGTTAGTTTTAGAAACATCTTTGTACGTTAACATGAACTAGTTCCTACCCACTCCATTCTAACAAAACATGAATTTGTCTGTCTTTACTGTCATGAATAATCCTGAGCATTTGCCATAGGACATTTATATACATGCCTAGCTCTAGAAGGACTTTAGTCACAGAATCAGAATCTCAGAATAACAGAATATGTCAGGTTGGAAGGGACCACAGTGGGTTAACTGGTCCAACCTCCCTGCTCAAGCAGGGTCACCCTAGAATACATGGCACAGTGTTGCGTCCAGAAGGTTCTTGAATATTTCCAGTGAGGGAGACTCCACAACCTCTCTGGGCAAAATCTTTCATCAAAGTAAAGCTCTTGATCCAAGGTTGCTCAGGTACTTCTGTAACAGAAAAGGTAATGGCTTCTTTTGGAGAGAATTTGTAAGAAGCATGTGAAGCTCTGAAGCAATAGCCAGCAAACTTCTCTGCCAAATTCCCATTGACTTTGAGTTGAAAGTTTCGTATCCTGTGTGATTCTAGAACAGAACAAGAAGCAAATGTCCTTGTGACTGTTTTAACTTTGAACGTGACACCAGGGGTTGCAGAAGAAATAGTAACAGGATTAAGATACCAGCACTGATCCAGAGCCTTCTTTATGGACAAAACCAGGCAGAAATGTTCCGCTTTTTAATGAGTAGTGTGGGTAACTTCTGTGTAAGTGCAGAGCTATCACCTCCCTCTGTTTGCCCACTGATACAATTTATCCGTGCTCATGTTTGGTATGCTCCTACAGCTTAGCTCTTTTCTATATTTCAGCTGCTTTCTAAACAAGGGAATTTTCATTGCCTAGGCAGGACTAGTTCATTTAATTGCATGACTGCAGTAAATTCCAAGTGTCACTTTGAACACTTATAATTTTTAGTTTCTTTGCTGAAATTTTGGATGGGAAATGAATTCCCAGGTTAAATTTCTTTCTACAACACTATCTGTCCCACATCTGTATTATTAGACCATTAAGGCATCTCAAAAACATAGATAATCTCTTCTAAATGTGACTGTCTTTAAAAAAAAAGATGCTGACCTCCAAGCCAATGTAAATAGACCATTTATGGAAATAAATAAATAAATTAGCGTTGGAGCCAGACTTGTCCCGAATTCTTCTGTGAGTGGAGATTCGGACATAATTGAGAGATCAAGAGTCATGAGGTTAATGAGGTCATGCTGCCAGGGTCTGGCCTGGGTTTAGTATAACATGAAAGACTCAGCTCTGATCCTGAGTGGCACGTTCACTTAGCAGCAATCCCCTCCCGCCACCAATCTGCCGGGAAACCTGAGACCACCCTCGGTCAGCCGTGGTCTTGCTGCGTGACACCCCCAGCAGACACACGTTCCTCTGCACGTGAAACCACTTAACCACCTCACTCCATGCTTTTTGTAAACTTGTTTGTTGAGAAGAAAGAGTGACTAATAAACTTCTCCTTTTTTAATATGGGTGGACTGTTGAATCCACCTAAAAAGACTGCCAAAACTGTAGCAAACAGTGTCTGGTAACTCTCACTAGCTATCCCCATAGCTGTCAGTGAGCTCTATTTGCACTATACTAAATGCTGTGTTTTACATTGCACATTAAGAAGAGCTCTTACAATGAGTAGCTCTTACCTGAATTATGGGAATGGTGTGCGTCCTGCTGCTGAATGCTTTATGAGAGCTGACCAGTATCAGTACAGACAGCTGCTATCAATATTTTTTTATTGTTGATGATCTCAGGGTAGTGTGTGATAACAAACCTCAGATAAAAAGAATAAATAAATGCCCAAAGAATAATGGCTTATTGCAAAACATTTTCTGCCCTGTGCACTGAATGAGACGTTCCTGTGAAAGGTGGACAAAGTTTTTGGGTTGAGAGAGACCCCTGTGGCAGAGGGGGATCAGGTCTGCAGAAGCACAGATTTTATACTTTTGTACAGTAGTACACCTAGTGCTGGACTTCAATGAAAGCAGCATTTTTCATGCCACAAGGCATTTTACAGTGTACTAGAAAGTTTTCTATGGAGCACCTTCTCTATGGGAATATAAAGTTATATAAAATCTAAACGTTTCTTTAAAACAGCTCAGTTTCAAAAAAGTTCTGAAAAATATCAGGAATTTTCAAAATTTCATCTTTTGTTGCCACATAAGACCCTTCACCTGCACCCTCTGAAACCCAAAGAGTTTGCAAGGAAAAACAGAAAACAGTTTGTAAAAATTCAAAACTTTTGTCTTTTAAAGTTTGAAAATGGAAAATATTACATTTCACTTTTCTATTTCATAATTTACTGTATGTAATATTAAATGTAACCTCACACTGTAAGCCTTATTTCTGCAATGAAAGAAAATAAACCAGTTTTTGTTGTGTTTCTTAGTTAATTACATACTTCTGCTTCCTTCACTGATTTTTCATTTGGAAGGAAAGCAGGAGACTTCATTTTTTGCTACATCTAAAAAAGAAAATTACTTATTATCTCACACAAATTTACTTGGTGAGCACTGCCAGCTGCTGAACTAAGCTGCTGCAGTCCTTGTCAGACTCCTATCCTCATCTTGACTGTCATTACCACCCTGACCAGACTTTGTCTTCCCAAAATAAAACTGATGAGAATTGCAACACCTTCAGTCAGCAGTTTCCAGGCTCTGACACTGCAGCAGTTCTGCAGTCTCCCAGAAATTCTGGAAATAACCTATTTATGTGTTTCTATAATGACATGTAGTAGAACTTTATTTCCGCACACATCTCTGGACTTTGTCATCTTGACTTGGGCTAGACTTCTGTGAACTCAAATGTTTATTACACTGAAATTAGGCTGCTCAGAAATTCTGTGGACTAAGGTTTCTTTTGAATTTTTGTTCTCTCACTGGCTGCACAGGTTTCTTTTTCACCAAACCCAAGTAAGTCTTAGAGTAATTTAAACTTAATAATGTTGTGTGTATGAGTGCTGTAATAGTTAATTTAGCTTTTACAAAGTGCTGTGGTCATGCTTTATCTTGGTTTTTGTTTCATTGCACCTCACTGGCTCCATCTTTGTTCACTGGTATTTCCATTTGATAAAGTGTTTCTCTAGGCTGTTCTGCAATATTCCTTTGAATAGAGCTGATAGCATAAAATGTTGATAAACAGTCAGCATCAAAGGTGAGGGGATTTTGCTTTTCTTTTATTTAAATAGAGCCTCAGCCTTAAAATTTCCAATCAAACCCTTTAAACTGGATTGTAAGTGTTAAACATCAACACATTTATTAACTGTATTTTACTGTAAAAAGAAAGTCTTTAAAGTCTCCCAAATACATGAAACATTAAAAAAAAAAAAAGACTGTGTGTGATTTGATATGTTGAAAAGCTATCTTAATGGCATCTTGACCCAAACCTTGTGACTCTGTTCCACGATCTTTTAACCAATGTGAGAGTCATGGAAAACTGCTGCCACATTTGATTAAGATAAGCAGCACATCGTTCAGGGAGAACTTTCCTGTTCCTAGTGTAAGGCATCATAGTACGGCCAACACTGAAGAAATGACACCTAGCACTGCTATGTGGTGTCAAACCTCCCATTCCCCAGCAATCACAAACAAAATGCTAAGATTTTTACAAGTTTCTCTAATTGAAGGTAACACTGGATCAGTCACAACATGGATTCAGGTCATGACTAGGAATGGAAATAATTTTGGAGTCAGTGATGGATGGTCCCCTGTTGGTAATAGATGCTGGGCAGGAACTGATCCTCAGTTCTTAGACCTCTCTGCAGACCACAGAAAAACAGTAAGGCCTTGAGAAGTGTACTAAAATCTGATAGATTCTTCTTGGGGGTCCCCAAAAGGTTAAGAAAGGAATGTCTGCCACTAGACCTTGTCTTCTTCCTACTGCCATATTCTGTAATTCTCTTTTTTTCTCCACAAGTCTATCAAGACTTTATGGAGCTGTGTGGGAAATAGATGGAGGCTGTCTGGATGTCAGCTGCTGCAGGCTGTGAAAGCCACGGCTGCTGTCTTGTTATCATTCCCTCTCCTTCTGTAGTTGTTTCTCACCATTTACTGGTGAAGGCAACACGCAAAGGCTCCTTAAACAATACAAATGTTCTTTCTCAGCCTTAATAAAACAAACCTTGTCTTCCAGCCTAATGGATACATTACCTCAGTTAAGCATATATGCTTATTTAGGAACCAGATGACAGTAATGAACACACAGGAAAGCATATTTAGGAAGATTCAGCCAGAACAAAGCACTGCTGTACAGCTTACCAACACCAAATGTTTTCACAAGCACCTCAAGCCTCTGCTTTTCTCCACAGTGGCTTTCCACAGAAAAGAAGCTGGACTGGAGATTTGTTCTTATTTTGGAAAGAGTAAAACAGGTTTTTTTGTTTGTTTTTTTGGCTTTTTTTTAATGATTTCATAAAGCTTTAGTATGAAGATGGTCACTGATAAAAATAATTTCCTAGGTACAACTGTAATAAATGATATGGAGGAGGCAGCGATATTTACTGGTGCCATTCTCTGAAATAAAGTTCCACAAGGGCAAGAATAAGCCCTGTCACCATCCTCAACAAATGACTGTTCATATATTATTCCTCATAAAGCACCTGCTTACCTAAACTGCCTCTCTAAGCAACGCAGAGCAGCCTTTAAAGTTTAAAAGTCACAGGTCAAGGAAGCATGATCAGTTTGGCAGAACAGTCTCAGGCAATATTTGTTTGCAGCTAAGGGCAGAACTTGGCCAACAAGGAATCACCCAGGGCTGGTACAAAAATGGAAAGCTGCTTCTTCATAGGAAAGGCACTTGATGTTTATTTTGCTGGAGACAGAGGATGGCTTCAGACCATGTAGTGATCCTGAGACCGGAGCCTAGGCAGACGAGGGCACAGATGTGATACCTTCATGTGTGATACCTTCATGATAGTTTGTTGCTGCTCTCCCACTGTCAGTGGCTGAAGCCAGAGGCTGGAGCAGTGGCTGTTCTGTGTCAGCGGCACGTAACTCAGCACTGAAAACCCCAGTTACAGCCCTTCTAGTCCCAGCATCCTGAAATCATACTAAGACTACAGGACTGAAGACCGAGGGAGTTTCACATCAACAGCAAGTTCAAATCCTAGCTGGTATTACCTGAATAGCTTCTCAGACACAGACTGATCCTTAGAACTTTTTATTTCTCTTAAAGAACTTTTTTTTTTCTCCAGTAGCTTCATTTCCCTCCCATAACTAAGATGGATCTTTCTCTGCAGTGATCAGATTTGCTCTCCTTCCTCTAATTTGCACGGAGGAAGGGCATATGCAGAAACAGGAACTTTTCTTGGAAGAAGTTTCACACTATGATCAATGAGGATCTTGCACCTTGCGCAGCACTCATTTCTTCCAACTGGCTCCTGCTAAGCATAATCAAAAAGAGCATGACAGTAAAGTGTCACAGCCATTCACTATGGCATAGGAGGTATTAGCTGCCCCCCTCCAGCATCATCGATGTCACTGGACCGTTCATGCGAACATAGAGCCACTTGTTCCTTTGCTATGGCAGTTTTCATTATGCTTTCCTGAATTTGATCATCTGGCATGGCCAGCAGTTACAGAGGGGATATTTCACCTGAAATCTGACCACTGATGTTGTCAGCTCCTAGCCAGGCTACTGGAGGATGCCCTATGGACAGGGAGAGACTCCTGTGGCCAAGGGGGTGGTGTAATCTAGTTCGCATTATGTACCTTCCTTACAGTTCCCTGAGGAAAGGGGCAGCAAATATGCCAGATAACTCTAAAATCACTCTTAATATGAAATGAGGCTAGAAAATAAGCTTAACTTACAAAAGGTGGAGAGGAGCTTTTAAATCAATCTAGAGACAAACAGGCTGGAAACACAATAAATGGCTCAATAAATATCTGGCAGTTCTTTGCAATTTCAGGCTTTTGTTTATTTTTTCAGTTAGCAGAGTTGAGCACTGAAGTACATGGATACAAATTATTTTGGATGCCACAGCTGTCTGATTCTTAAACAAGTCACATTCTCCTGGTGTTGCCTTTCTAGGTAATCATTATTGATATATGGAGGACATGCAGGGGAAGTTCTGTCCTGTTGTAGTGTTCTCTTGGTGTGGTTCCAATAAGCCAGAAGGTCCAAGGGTTTATTCAATATAAAGAATGTGATTCTGCGCAGAAAGAACTTCTTCCTATCATTTAAACAGGAGGTAGAAGAGGGATCTGCTCACTTTCTTCTGAGTTCTTTCACTTTTGGGAAGTATAGAAGCATTTCTGAAAGCTCTTAATCAGCTATTGCTCTGTGAATCCCCAGAAATATTTCACGTAACAATGCCAGTCCACTGATTAGAACTCAGGTAAAGGGGAAGATTAAATTTGCGGTTTATATTCAATAGAAATGAAAACCTGAGAAACACCACACTGCAAACAGTGCCACTCTGTGCAAATAGTGCTGCCAAGCTTTTCGCCCAACTCTGGGGTGCTCAGCAGCGGCTTTGTTGGGGTATTGCCTGTCAGGAGCTCTGCGGTCGCAGGGAGCTCTCGGTCGGGTGCCAGAGCTCGCGCCACAGGCTGGGCACGACCCGCCTTCTCTGCTCCGTCACACACAGGCTCTGTGCAGTGCAAGAGGGGTGTGCAGCAGGCTGTGCTGAGGCACAGGCTGGGACTCTAAGGACACTCACCGTGTTCTCTGATCGTTGGCTTTTGGCTGCCCATCATCCCTGCACAGAGACACAGGTGTTTTCTTTTAGCAAGACGTGCCGGTGGTCACTTCTGCAGATGGCTACTTAGTCCAGCTTGTGCAAGGCTGCCTCAGCCAGCCATGATTAAGGAGAACAGTGTGCAGTCTTCTGCCTATCTTCTCTTAGAAGCAGCCAAAATAGTGTTTGGCACATAATGGTAACTGCAGCAAACAAATCAATTGGATGATAAAAGCAACAACAGCAACTAGCTTCAGTCATTTATTTCCTGCAGAACTTAGAAAGCTGAAATATTTGATCTTCGAGGTTATTGATGTGCTGCTGTTTGCCCATTCTTGTTTTTCCTTCTCTCTGCATACCTTTTAAACTAACTTTTGGGACTAATTTGCCATTCCCCTTTATTTTCTTTCCTAAACACATTGCACAGTTTAATGTCTTCAGATGTTGCCTGGGAAACTGAATTTTGAACCTGGCTCGTCAAGCAAATTAAGGAGAAATAATTTTTGAAGAATTTCTGTAAACTTGGATCAAAGATGATCACATACTTTTAAAGGGAGTGTTGGTAGCACATTTTTGTAAGATTACTCAGCACTTCCAGTGACAACTTCCTGTATTGTAACTCCTGCTATTCAGCATGATGTTTCCTTCAGGTGCTTTACTTGGGAAGTCCCAGGAAACCTGACCCAGCTGCTTCCAAGCAGAGAGAGCAAAAAGTGTTTCAGACATACTAAACTAATTCTTGCAGCTGCTTCCTCTTTTGTAAAGCAGTCACCGTGGTGCAGCAAGGGAAGGAACGCTCTGGCAGTAGGGGTTTGCAGGGAGGAGAAGGACACTTTTCTCTCCTGGAGTTTGGGCCTGCATTTGGGCTAGCACCTTTCCCAGGTGAAGATGCAGCTATCCCTGTATGTAGTTTCTTCCCTTCTGCTGCTCACTGGAAGGGAGTGTGGGCAAGCACCAGGTTCTGCTGGTGATGGGCTACTGGGGTGTGCTGGGAGATGCATTGTGTGGGCAGCCCTGAGCCCTCTCCTTCAACCTCTGCTGCCTGTGTGACTACACAGCTTCTGTCTGCTTAGTGTGGTGACAAGCCACATTGTCTTAGCATCCAAGGAAACTCAAATGCAGGTGCAGGAGGGCTCTGCTGCGGTGGGCATGCTGAACTGCGCTGAAGTTGGCTGCAGCCCATGTGATGTCTCAGGGCTGCTCCTAAGACTCTTCTGGAATGTGCTACTGCCCCTGAGGTCACTGGGTATTTTCAGTTTGTGGCTGAGCACCTGCACTCTGCCATCCTGGCTGCACAATGTGGTCCAGAACTAGCAGGTTGTTCCCAGTTTGTAATGTTCTATCTATAGAGCCTTCAACTCCTCTAACATTAAAAAGAAATTTTAAATCAGTACTACCATACACTTCATACAGCTGTATCAGAAAAAGGGTCCTAACACACCCTGAGACATACCTTTAAATAAAAACAGTGTGCACTGTTTTCTCAAGAACCTCCTTGTACTTTGTGTCATTTATGTTACCTCCACAAGGAATTATTTTTCATCAAGACACTGTCTGTCAATGAAAGTCATTAGGCACTCAGAACTTCGTCCAGTGAGTGGAGCCACTAAATTGTATAGGTATTGGATTTTTGATAATGAAAAATGTTTCTGTAAATCTGGGAATAAGGGCAAAAAATATGCATGCAAAGACTGTCAATAACTTATGGGTTGGTGTAAGGCAGGACATTCCCACTGCAATGAAAAATGTGGTACAGCTTTTCACCATCCTGATTACAGGATACACACAAAGCCTGACTGGCTTACCAACATCCTGGAAAATCTAAAGGAAAGTGATGTGATACAACTTGTACTCCAGTCCTTCTCAGACTTCTTGAAGAGCTGTTGGAAGATCTTATTATACCTACCCTCTCCTAAACCAGGAAATTTACCTGAAAGTGACAGATCAAAATATTTTTAAAACCTCCAACATTTTTACTTGTGTTTGCAACCCAAGACTTTGTTACTGAAATGGTTTTCTTTTTCTTTTGATTTTCTCACCTTTTTTCAAGATGCAACATTAGCTGTATGTATGTGCATAAAGTAACATATTTCAAGTGGTGCAGATCCAGCTTAATTGTAAATTTCCCAATTTTGTTTAAAGTGGCTATACTGCTGCATTGCTAGGCTTCTCTATGCAAGAAAGAAAAAAAAAAAAAAAAAAGGAAAGCAAATAGAAACTCAGTAAGGATTGTATCCTGGGCTGCATCACAAGAGGCATGACCAGCAGGTCAAGGGAGGTGATTCTCTCCTTCTACTCTGCTTTCGTTAAACCCCACCAGGAGTATTGTGTACATCTGGGCTCCCTCACACAACAAAAACATTGACCTGTTAGAACTGGTGCGGAGGAGGGTCATGAAGATCATCCAAAGGCTGGAGCACCTCTCCTGTGAAGACAGGCTAGGAGAGTTGGGGCTGTTCAACTGGAGAAGAGAAGGCCCTGGGGAGACCTTAGAACACCTTCCAGTACCAAAAGAGGGCTACAGGAAAGCCAGAGAGGGACTTTTTTGCAGCGACATTTAGTGATGGGTCAAGGGGAAATGGCCTTCAACTGAAGGAGAATAGATTTATATTGGCTATTACAAAGAAATTCTTTACTGTAAGGGTGGTGAGACACTGATACACTTTGTCCAGAGAAATTGTGGAATCCCCATCCCTGGAGGTGTTCAAGACCAGGCTGGATGGAGCTCTGAGCAGCCTGGTCTACTGGAATGTTCCCTACCTATGGCAAGGAAATTGGAACTAGATGATCTTTAAGGTCCCTTCCAACCCAGGTCATTCTATGATTCTATGAAAGGGCCTGACTCACTTAATTTGGAAGAACCATTGTTGGAAATAATGTAATGCATTTTTACCTGTCTGATATCCTGACAATACACATCTGTTGACGGTGGATAGCAACACTGCTCCATGGTGCTGAGGCTCCCATGGGATCTTTCTCTTGTTTGGAACAAAAGGGATTCATTAGGTGTTTGTAGGAACAAGGGCTGTGGTTCGGTGGGTGCAGAGGGCTGATGACGGGCAGTTAATCAAGTGTGGTAACTGCTAAGTCTCTCTAGCCAGACTTCTCAGGGTTTTTTGAGGAAGACAGTATTTAAATAAAGACACTGATATACAAACAAGCTGTGTAAGGACAAGTTACCATGGTAAATTCTCTGTGGTAACTATCGTTGTGCTCTTTTCAGCTACCAGGCACTCTTCAAGAGATGAAAAATAAATTATTTGCACCTTAATTGAGAAGTAAGTAACGTTCAATTAATTGGCTCACATTTGCCACGAGGTACACAGGGGTGGATTGACTGCGAGATAAAGAAGAGAGTCGCAGCGGCTTCGGCGTTGAGTGGAGCAGCCGGGGCATCCCTCTGCCCTTCCCGCAGCAGCCGCTGCCCCTTCCTCCGCCGGAGCCCCGGCAGCGGGACAGGGCCTGGCGGCGGGTGCACAGCTCCAGGCAGCCCCCAGACCCGCAGCGCTCAGTCGCCGTGCCAAAGCCCTGCAGGTTCCCGCTAAGTTCCCCAGCAGCGAGCTGTGCTGCGGGACGGGCCCGTGCGCCGGGGCGGGGAGAGGGAGGGACCGAGCGCTGAGCAGCGAGCGCCCGGCTCCGCTTGGGACAGCGACAGCCGCCGCTGCACGGCTGGAGGGAGTCAGCCAGAGGGAGGTATCGGTAGTTCTGAGATCACAACCCACCTAAAAAGTGTTTTTTTATGTTTTGTTTTGCTTTGGATGTTTTTTTTTTCGTTTGTTTGGTTGTTTGTTTGGGGGTTTTGTTTAGTTTTTTGTTTGTTTCTTTTTGTTGTTGTTTGTTTGTTTGTTTTGTTTTCTTGTTTTTGGGGTTTTTTTTGGTTAATCGGGAAACAAGTCCCTTTTTTCCACCAGCGAGGAGGTTCTGCCTCTCCTGGTGTCCGTGCACATCTGTCCCATTTCCAAACTCCTGCTGACACCTGCTGGCCTCCCACTGGCGGGAAGCTCAGGACGTTGGGGGACAGCTGGGTGGGAAAGAGGGCCAACTCTCTTCCTTCTGGCTGCTGCTGCCTTCTAGGCTCTGAGCTGCTGGTTGCTGAACCTTTAGAGATTTATGTATTTAGAACAAATATTTACTGGGTGGGCTAAGCCTACATTATGCCATGACCAAGGCATAAGAAGGCTATCTCTCCTTTGCACCTGGGAGGACTGTAAATATGATCCTTAGGTGCTTCAGTATTTCTTCTAGGCTCTTCTGAAAGGGGGACAGGCCAAGCTGATGACAATAGAGCAGAGACAGGTTAATAGGGAAAGCAAAAGTTCCACACAGAAGCAAAGAAAACAAGGAATTTATTCAGAAGCAAAGAAAACAAGGAATTTATTCACTCCCTCCCACCAGCAGGCAGGTGTTCAACCATCCCCAGGAGAGTAGGGCCCCATCACACACAACCATGACTTGGGAACACAAACCCCATCACATCCCTCCCTCCTTTTTGCTCCCACTTTATATACTGAGAATGATACCACATGGTCTGGAGTATCCCTTTGGTCAGTCTGGGTCACCTGCCCCGGCTTTGTCAGCTCCCAGTCTCCCATGCACCCCCAGCTTCTTTGTCAGCATGGCAGTGATGCCTTGAGTGTCTACCTAGAAACAGAGACTAGACAGGAATAAGGGAAAAAAGGTAGGTATTTATTTGAAAGGCCTTCAAAGGTACACCCTGGGGAGCCAGAGGCTACTTCCAAAATGGACTCCAAGATGGACGACGAGTCACGAGTTCTTCACACTTTTATAGGTTTGGTCCATTTGCACATCAGCATAAATTCACCAATTAAAACTTTAGCAAATTATGTAATTTCTTGAATTTCTTCACCTCTCTAGAGGCCCTAGTTTACACCTTTTGGGCCTAGGACAGTCTGAGTATCCTTGAATAACAAGCTTGGAGAAGCTTTGTTATTTCTATCTGGCATAAGAGAACAGCAGCCAGCAGGCTACAAGAAACTTCAGAGTTACATACTAGGCAATATAGGATTTGAAAAATATAAAAGTTAAAGCCTAAGGCATCAGCAGGAATTAGATAAATGGAGTATTGAGTGAAACAGGGCTGCTCCTCACAAACCTCCTCACAAACCATGCTGTTCTGGGTGAGATGCTGGTTTTGGAATGAATAATGATGAGAATCTCAGGGCTGGTTTGGATTATTAATGTGTTGCAGTAGCATCTGCAATGTCAGTGTGAAAGGGACAGCTTTCACTGAGGAATAGCTGAGCAGAAGGAAAGAAGAGCTGCCATCTTGTGTGGGGAACTGAGACTGCACTAAACGAAACTACAATTTTAAGACAATTAAAAATTTATTATACCTTTGGGAATTTATAAAGTAAAGATGGTTTCCCATTACTTACATATTTGATAATAGTTGTCAACTAATAAATATGAATCACTTGAACCAGAAGTGCTGTTTTCTGGCTTCAGCAGGACTGCAAACTCATGGGGAGGATGCTGTGGCAGTGGGAGCAGCGGCCCATCCATTCTCTCTACCAGCTAGCAGAGCAGACTGGCCACAGAACAGGACATCTTACAGCCACGAACACCAGCCCTGTACACAGAAAATATCTTTGTGACCTTTTGTATACAAAACAGAGTAACCACAACCAAGCTTATAATGTGTTGCTGGGTGTGGATGCTTAGCACAAACAGGCAAAGAAGTGTCCTTGTCAATACTGGAAGCACAGTGAAGTTATTCCAGCTTCTGTTTCCAAATCTCTCCAAACACCTAAACCAAGAAGAAGAGGACACAGTCTTAAGCTGTGCCAAGGGAAATTTAGGTTGGATGTTAAGCAAAAGTTTTTTACTGAAAGAGTGATAAAGTACTGGAATCGTCTGCCAGGGGAGGTGGTAGAGTCACCATCCCTGGATGTGTTCAAAAAAAGATTGGATATGGCACTCAGTGCCATGGTTTTGTTGAGGTGGTGTTTGGGCTTGGGTTGGACTTGGTGATCTTGAAGTTCTCTTCCAAGCTGGTTATTCTGTGTCTTTGTGTGAAGATCAAGTAGGGGACCTACAGTAGCAGATCATGAGTAGACCCAGATGGACAATATTGTATGCAAAACCCTCACCTGCTCTCCCTCTGATTGCCCTGACAAGGAAAGTGGGTTGCCCTGGAGACTATATGGGCAGGCTGGTACTGTCTGGTGTTGTGTCACCCACAAAGTAATCATTCCCGTGTGAATCACTGGCTGCATTCCCTGTCTCTGTCAGTGAACAAATGTAGAATGATACCTATAGAGGCTATGCCAGATGTGCTGCTGAGAACTTATGAGATCCTTACAGACCTTAGATGAGAGATGGTCATCAGGATTGGCATTGATGAGAAAGAGAAAGAATTCTGCTTTTGTTTGGCTTAGGATCTTCCTCCTATATCAAATGGAAATGGAGCTGGAGTCTTTTCCAGCCACTAAGGCAGCAGCAGGAAGTATAAAAAACTCCTTACTTTAGCTTTTGCCTTTTGAGAGTTACCAGTGGTAGCCAAACTCAATAACTTGAGGACCTTGTGGTAAAACTGAGTGTATGCAAACACCTAGGTAGAAGAAAACAGTTCCCCAGGACTGTAGGGGTGAACAGTAATGGAGTGACTTTTCATGGTAAGTGGAGAGACAGAGGAGGGTAAGATTACCAAAACCACCAAATTCTTAACCATGAAGTCTGGATTCAGAATGAGGGAGAGTGTACATCAACATTGCCTTTCAAACAAAAATAACACCCTAACCAGGATCCAGAGCATGTTTTTATGTTGGAAAGATGGGCTTTATTGGTGTAAGGGCTTCAAAAAGTCAATTTTAACATGAAGCAACCGTAGTTGGTACTGAGACATCTTACCCTTCCAATCAGCTGAGATAATGTTGTGAGAAAATCCATTTTGGTATTTGGGAGTAAGTCCACAAGTTTTACCACGACCTCAGTGAACCCCAGAATCGTGAGATGACAGCCCTGCAGCTGCTAACTAGGAGACAGACTGAAAGAATTTGTCTTCACCTACATCTGCACGTCAAGCACCCAAAGGTGAAAGGTTTGGGTGTTCTATCAAGCTTACTTTCCTCTAAACGACTTTACCAGTGTTAGTTCTGTTCACTGCTCTAAAGTTTCCATTAAGAACCAGACAGTGAAGGCCTCTTCTGGTTTCTGCACCATCCTATTAGCAATAGAACTAACAGAAACAGGATATCCTTGAGGGCTGTGAGCTACAGAAAAGTAACAGATAAACCATGAAAACCTGATTCCTGTAGACAGGCTACATAGGGAGATCCTGAGAGAGCAGGTCAACTTCTTCATGATGACAGTGGTACAGAAACTCTACATGAGCTGGTGGATGCTGAATTTTGAGAAACTCTGTTGACAAGAGTTATTTCTGTGGGCTTGTTGTTAAGGAGATTAAGAGAGAAGCCTTTTTAATTCAATCACTGGTTAAATACAAACTTAAGTTGGGCTTCTAAATCAACTACCTCTTGTGAAATCTCAGTGTGTTTTTTAATTTGGAGTTTAAACACAATAGTTACAGTGATCTTAGTCCTTATGTAACTGTGTCCGTGTCAAATTAACACTTCATGCTAACGCAACAAAATAAACAGTATGATCCCCTTATTCTTGGGCTTGTGGAAACAATTCTGTCTGCTCTTAAAGTGGTACTGGGGAGGAAACCCAGGTGAGTTAGAAGGTCATTGCGTTTTGTTAAAATTGACCTTTTTGAAGGCCTGACACCAAATAATGAGGGATGTGCTAGAATTTACTGAGTCATCTCGCAATTAGCCCTTTGAGTTTTCCTTCACAGATCACTAAGAAAGACCAGAGAGGAGCCACTGACACAGTTTGTCTGGCCTTACTTTCATTTTTTGCCTTTCATTTCTAGTAACTGATAAGCAGAAGATCTTACCAGCTCTAACTTCCTACCCCTCCTTTTCCTGTAATCCTCTCGAGACCCAGCACTGTTTCACTACAAGCAGTAGTTTACTTCAGTAAACCCTACTAGTATTAATGAGAACAGTAGACATCATCTACCTCTATGCTGTAAAACATGACCTACTATGATTAGTTGTTAAAAGAAAACTGTTTTCCTAGGTAGAACACAGTTGACTGGAAAAGGACTCAGGCTCTGTGCCTTGAAAAGCTCCACATAAGCTCGGATAAAATCTGTTTATTCTTTCTATTCAGAGCTTTCAGGCATCCAAATCTCTTTTCAGACACAGTTGTCCCTGATGTCTCTTCTCGTCCCATCCCTACCTTACAAAATGGTATCGACACAGCCTCTGGTGGAGGTGAAAGCCCTTTGCATTGTATGTCCTATTTAGATTATAATATTTGAGAACTCGTAGCCATTTTGTGCTTGCCTAATGTCTCACTGCCTCTCATTTTACACTGTGGAACTGTGCCAACTTATACCTGAAATTCTTACTAGTTGCTTTTTACATGGGCATGCACCTGGAATTTCATCTTATTCCCACTATTTTTCCTTATGTCCCTTTATTGCCAGTGATCACCAGTCTATCTGGTATGCTGTTTTGATCTCCCTCTGGTGTTGCTTTCCAGCTATGTGTTATCAGCAAGTCTTACAAGCATGCTACTTTTTGTGACAAAATCTGTAATGAAATTCCTCCCCAAACCAAGCCTCACAGGGCTGCACTGTAACTCCTTTTTCTTCTCTCAACCTGATACTTCACCTTTTAACACTACTCACAGCTGTTTTCAGCCTTTCATAATGTTTTTATTGCTTCTATTTTTTTTGTGGTTTATCTATTAATATCTCATGCCATAGACTATCATATTCACCTAAGTCCAGATATATCAGATTGCTGAGAAAGTCAGCAGAGACAGACACATGCTCAATTTGGCATAGTCTGTCCTTAATGAACTGATATGAATTAACCCCTATAATAGACACCTTTATTTGTATATTCAGCTTACCAAATGTTTTTTGGGCTAAGAGAGAACACAATCAGACACAAATGTGAAGGGAAGGAAATGAGATCTGTAATTGTATGTACTGTTTTCTGCTTTTTAAGCATGCATAATAGACTTTAGCTCTTCTTTACCATAATTTGATAAATACATTAAGAAACCTTGCTAGAATGTGATTCCATGTTCCCATTCCCTTTGTTTTATATGACTGAAGCTCATGTCTCAGTTTCCTAATTTGAATGTAAAGACAATATTATCCTGAGTGCCGTCACTGAAGAAATATTTCAGGCTGAAACATTAATACTGACTGAGTCATTAAGAAATTTTCTTTACTGCCTCATCCTGATCTGTTTTTTGCAATCACAGAGAAGCTCTCAGCCCACAGACAAACACAAACCTGAAATACATCTGTGCATTATCCCTCTTGCCTGTGCTTAGGCTTATACGCATGAATCAAGGAACACTCTAATTGCAATCCTAACCACACACCACAAACATCCATGCTTTCAAATGTGAAATATGCATAATCAAGTTCCAGCTATTTAAATTTAGTTCTAGAAGCAGATGTAGCCAGGCTGTCTCAGTTTATAGAAGGCCAGTGACCAATCAAGATAACTTCACTTACATGTCTCAAAAATATAAAGGAAATTTACTCACTTAAATGTCTTTTTGTGAGGTTCCCTCTCTGGATCAGAGAAGCTTAGAAGGCTTGAAAAACTTACAGTTATAAACTCTATCCTGAACTTCTTTTACTTGTTGTAATCTGTGACAATTTTTAAATTATTTCAGTGTGGCTTTGATTTTGTATTACCTGCTACTTGGAAAAAAGAAGATAGGATTAAAAAAACCCCAGAAAAGTTTGCTGTACTGCAGAAACCACTAAACAGAAATACATGTAAACAGAAAATCTTACCAAAGCATGATGGAATAAAAGTTACTATATAATAGTTGAAGCAGCAAATATTAAAATAAAGACTGAGACAAGGTAGAAGGATCAAGAAATACCTATCCAATTGCTAGAAGACTGAAAATATATGGGGTGGTAATATTTTGGCCAGTCTTTCAGAGTGGTGATAACATTGCAGTTTCCATCCTTCCCTTGCAATTTTTTCCCCCCAGAACTAAGTTCTGAATGTGCTTTAAAAAACATTTGATTTCTGAAATTTGTTGTTGGGAAAAGGGACAGGTATCTCAGTAGGACAATTTTATCACTGGTAAAAGTCACCCAATTTCCTGATAATAGTGGAATGACAGCTGATGGAGTTCACTTCCCTAAGATTAATTTGTGTATCCGCATCAAATAGTGACTTAGTTACCTTGTTTCTACTTGTTGGGAAGAGGAATTATTCACACTAAATCCAGTTTAATTATCTCCTTGAGATTCTGGGTTCTGCATAAGTAAATAAATACAGTCACACTATGCTGCATCTTGCACTATATCAAGATATTCCTTAGGCAATTTGGTAAGAAATTTGTTAAGAATAAGCCTTATAATAACAATCAAAACAGAAAGTTTTCCGTCAGTGAGTTTGATATTCTGCTTTCAGGTACATTTTTAAGATGGGATCTATGAAATCTTCAGTGTGTATTAAGGTCACTAAATCATGCAGGCTTTATTTTCAAAGAACATAAACATTTATGATATTCTTAGTTTGTAGAGGCTCAGCAATTCCAAGTGCTCTCTCCAGTTAGTCCCTGATATGCTCTACTACAATGAAGCAAACTGCTGTGTTTCCTTTCAACAGGGGAGCACAAGTATGTACTGAGTGTTCCAGTTAGAGGCAGTGATGTCGAATCACTAAGTTGCTGATGAGATAAAATGGAAAGATGAAACCTCTTTGCATTTCTATTTGTTTTATTTATGTCTTTATACACAGAGTGTAGGCTGATGTTGCATAGGGATCTCTGGAAAGGCTTGCCACACTTTCTGGAAAACTATCAATGCTACCTTTGTGAGCTCATAATATTTCTGTGGCATAAATCAAGATTATTAATTTCTACCCCAGATTGTCCTATCTAAGTCCTACCAAGCCTGGGATTTGAAAGTATGTCCTTGTTTGGCAGCAAAAAGTTCTGTTCTTAGGCTACGGAGCTGGTTCTTTTTAAGCATAGTTTTGAAAATGCAAATGCAGTGAACCATGTTTCCCATGGAATTAAAATAACATGCAATCCTAATTTATTGTGTTCAGTGATTAAACAAATAATTTCTTCCTTACGTATTCTAATTGTCATCCATCAACTCTTTCAAGATTGAATCTATAGTACCCTTCCAAATAGCTGCAGAAAAGTCTTTCATTAATTATCACACACAGTGTTATTACTGCATGTACACCGCTGGCTGCAAAAATAATTCTTTGTGTTCCTTTGTTGTAACGTATTGCTTCTATCTTGGCATAAAATCTACTCACTTGAGCCTCATGAGTCTAACGAGCACTGCCACCATACATACAGAGCTCTCTGTACACACAGAATCACGGAATCACAAAATAGGCTGTGTTGGAAAGGCCCCACAAGGGTCATCGAGTCCAACTTCTGGCCCTGCACAGCACCATCCCCAAGAGTCACACCATGTGTCTGAGAGCATTGTCCAAACACTTGAACTCAGTCAGGATTGGTCCTGTGGCCACTTCCCTGGGGAGCTGTTCCAGTGCCCAACCACCCTCTGGGTGAGGAACCCTTTCAATCCAAAATAACCAGACTAAACCTCCCCTGACACAACTTCCGGCCATTCCCTCAGGTCCTGTCATGAATCACCACAAAGAAGAGATCAGTACCTGCCTGTCCTCTTCCCCTCATGAGGAAGCTGTAGCTGCAATGAGGTCTCTCCTCAGTCTCCTCTTCTGCAGGTTGAACAGACCAAGCGACCTCAGCTCCTCCTCACACGGCTTCCCCTCAAGGCCCTTCACCATCTTTGTTGCCCTTCGTGGTACACTCTGTAATAGTTTAATATCTTTCTTATATTGTGGCACCCAAAACTGCCCCCAGCACTTGAGGTGAGGCCACCCCAGTGCAAAGCAGAGCAGGACAATCCCCTCCCTTACCCAGCTACAGATGCTGTGCCTGATGCCCCCCAGAACACGGTTGGCCCTCCTGGCTGCCAGGGCACTGCTGGCTCATGTTCAACTTTCCATCGACCAGGCCCCCCAGGTCTCTTTCCACAGCACCGCTCTCCAGCATCTCATTCCCCAGTCTGTCTGTACATCCGGGGCTACCCCATTCCCAGGAGCAGAATCTGGCACTTTCCCTTGTTGAACTTCATGTGATTGGTGACTGCCCAGGGCTCTGATTTGTCGAGGTGTCTCTGCAGGGCCTCCCTGCCTTCAAGGGAGTCAACAGGTCCTCCCAGCTTTGTATCATCCGCAAACTTGCTCAGTATCCCTTCCAGTCCTGCACCCAAGTCATTTATGAAGATGTTGAAGAGAACTGGGCTGAGGATGGAGCCCTGCAGAACTGCACTAGTGACAGGTTGCCAGTCTGATGTCACCCCATTCACTGTAACTGTTTGTGCCCAACCCGTGAGCCAGCTGCTCACCCATCACATGATGTGTTTATCCAGCTGTGTGCTGGAAATTTTCTTCCGGAAGGATCTTATGAGAGACAGTACTGAAATCCAAAAAGATTACATCAGTTGTCTTCCCTTGATCAATATCAAAGGAAATCAAGTTTTATAAGCGTGACTTTCCTCTCATGAAGCTGTGCTGGGTGTGACCAATGACTGCATCATCTTTCAGGTATTTTTCAATACCTCCTCCATAATTTTACCAGGCACTGAAGTGAGACTAACAGGCCTATATTTTCTGGGGTCCTCCTTCTTGCTCTTCTTTAAAATCAGGAGATCATTCACCAGCTTTCAGTCAGCTGGGAACAAGAATGGACAAGCTAGCAACCCCTTGAGTGGAGCATTTATCTCATTTAATGAAAGGAACAGTGGCCACAGCTGGTGGGTAGAGTAAGAAATGTTTCCTCCCATACTTGAAGCTGATGTGCAAACTGCTCTGGGCTGATGGAGAACTCAGATCATAGAACTGTAGAATCACAGAATAGTTTAGGTTGACATAGCTGAAGATGGAGTATTTCTTGTTCTTCTAATTCATTGTGAAATGCTTTCAAAATTCTCAGTGCAAAGCAACATTTCATTTCACTACGCTGACAATTTGCACATTATTTGTCTGAGTTACAGACTCTTTCATTGCACTTTTTTTAACTCTTCGTCATGGTTGAGCCTTTTTTCACATTTTGGGCTTTGTGGGTATGTTCCTGGCAGTTGAGTAACATCTCTTTTCTTTCAGAAATCACTTGAATCTACAGGAGAATGGGGTACACCCAGATTAAGGAGAACATAATTTCATTTTGCTTTAAGTTTAGAGCTCAGTGTCTGCACTACTGGCAGTAGACTTGACTGCCTGTAAAGCTTTACAGTTGGTGCATTCTGTCTAGGTTTCCCTACTTATTTACAATCTTAATTTTTACTTATTTCCATTTCTGGCTGCACTTTGTTCGGCAGAAAGGCAATTCTAGGTTAAATAATATCTTTGATAATCATAAGGAAATGTTAGAAATCATTTTTAATCACATGGAATACTAGAAAAAAATGGAAAGTGTTTTGAAGGTGTGATCCTCATGGGCACTCTAGAAGCTTTGATTCCTGAAAATTCAGATGAAATGGTCATTTCTGTTTAGGAATTGTATTTGGGTGCTTTTCATTTTTTTCCACATGACAAGAAAGAAAAGAATAATTTGAGGAGCTCAGTGCTGCTCCTTGTTAAAAAATAACAAAAAAGGTGTGAGAGTTGCATAAGGAAACATTTTGGGATACAAAGTGCTGATCTTTCAAGAGGGACACTGTGGTGGTTTGAGGTGGTGACCGTGACACCATTTAGGATATGTCGGTTATTAAAAGTGAAAAAAAAAAAAAAAAAAAAAAANGCAAGTCTTGGCTTGCCAATAGACTTTTCGGGGATTGCCAGAGGGCTGAAATTGGCCAGCTTTCTCTGGCCTGCTTGGAGAATGGCAGATGTGGGAGCTTCTGGAAAATGAAAACTTATGTTTCTTAGGGCTTGAGGCCATGGGGATTGTTTACATTGATTGGTAAATTTATTTTGAAGGAAGGACACACTAAAACCAGGATTTGAAAATAAATTCTTCCTTTCTTCTTTCTTCAAATCCACATGAGAAGGAAGTGAAGAACTTTGAAGCTAGGATTTGGTGCCTTACACACACCTATCTGTCTCCTCTGAGTGCATCTCTCCCTCAGGGGATAGGCCTTGTGCCTTTGCCTCCCATGCTGCAAGCCCATGGTTCTCTACTCATACCTAGGGTGAAGGCTATGGTATTTTTGTGTTTGAACTCTGTTCATCCAGAAGATCAACCAGATCTCTTGCTAATGTTTTTCTGTAAGAGCATATATTGGTTTAGGGGAATGAGAAGTCATTTTAAAGAAAGTTTCGTTTACTCTTACCACAACATAAAATGACAAAGTGGGGTTTTTTTTAAATTTAGAATTATAAATGAGTACATGAATTCCTACCTGACTGGAGCTTTTCCCTTCTCTGGGCTGGATGCCAGTTAATTACACAGTCACTTCTGAAGCTTACTCTGCATTTTTATAGCTAAAAGAAGACTTTTATTTCCAGGTCTTAGCTGAGATATATGAACTAGTTTAATACTCAGAAAACAAATGTTACTACTAAAGTAGCAACACTAAATGCATTTCTTTGATGTTTTTTCTAAAAACCTGCTATCTGGTTGTATCTTTTCCTCCATTCCTGCTTGCATTTCCTCCCAGTCCTTCTACTGAATTAATGTAGCCTATACCTATAGTGAACTGCCTAACAGACAGTTGATGTATTGCTCTGGGGAAGCTGAAATCTTTCACAGGGGGAGGTGAACTGGAACTGATTTAAATTCCCATTCAATTTCTCAAGAATGCAAGAAAAAGAAAAACAAGGGGAGCTAGGGTGGTAAAGGCACTAAGACTTTAAATAGTATTCTTGACATTTTGAAATAATGATCATAGGCACTAATGCCTTAAAGCTTATAAGTCACTGCCTTATGTGGATTAAAGAAGTAGAAAGGCCAGCTCCCTCTTAGGCAGAGTACCTTGTCGTGCTATCTTGGTTTTGTGGATTAAGATGTATTTCAATAAGCTTACATTTCCTAACAAGTCTATGACCACCAGTGCCCCTTATGGCTCTCCCAGTGTACACTCTGACCACCTGTGAGGGAAAGGAAACACATCTTTCTGCTTGGAAGGTGGTTCCAGCACTAGCAACTTGAAATATCACTTTTATAGGGCTCTTACCTACTCATGTCAATTACCATAATGTGGATTAGAAACAGGGAATAGTGACAATACAAAGCAAGGTTAGTCCGGAGCTCTTGGCAATGTAGAGGAACAGATATGAACATATTTGCTTCCTTCAGCACTCTCTCCTCCTTTGCTCTGGCTTTCAAGACACACTTTTCTATGCTGTGGGATGCATCTGCCTTTTGTGAATTTTGAAAAAGCTTTCAATAGTTTTGGAATACGACCATTATGGAAGAATGACATCTTTTCTTCAGATCAAACTACTCTGCCAATCACGGTGTACTTCCAGTGTCAGCCAGGCTGTCTTCCCTTCTAGCAGGCTGCTGTGCAAACACTGGCAGGAACACAGTCAGCCCCCAGCTTAGCAAGGACAGAGAGCTCCATTCACAACACAAAATTTCTCACCATGTGTAGGAGAGCTGTATAGACATGGGAACTGATCTGACAGGGGAGAGACTGACATCTTTAAAGTGAGAAAATAGCTAATCTGTGACAGAAGGTGATAAGTCTGTATGAAATTATTAACTGTTCTGGGGATTGGGTCCTGAACTGTCAAAGTTAGTCTCTGAAGAGCCTATGGAGATGTTTAGCTGGTGACTGCCCTGGCTGGGAAAGTGGCCTGCCATCTCCTCAAAAGGAAGGCAGTGGGGGCTCAGTGGGCAGCAGGCTGATGGGGCTGTGCTCCCAAGGGGAGGCTGCAAGCAGCTTTCATGGTGCTGAGGTTTGTATGATCATGTGCTGTGAGCTCAGGTACAGAGTCCAGTGTTGCTCCCGAATATCTGATAATGGGGCTAGTAAACCAAGGTGGGAACCACTGCAAAGAATGAGGTTCCATGGTAGCCATGGCAGAGACTCCGGTTTAGGAAACCCTTTCCTCCTGCTCCTTGTTCCCACCCTCAGTCACAACTCCCATTCCATGCCCCAGTTCCCTCTCCCTTCATTTGTGCTGCTGAAATTGTTGTTGAACAAGATGTAAATCTGACCTCTGTACCAGGATATCTCCTTTTTTAAATTTTCTTGTCAGCTTTCCACTTGCCAAATTCACTTACAGCCTGTTTGCACAAACTAACTAGTTGAAAAAAATTATCTGATTTGTATTATTTTCATCCTCTCTTCACTCCCAGCTGTTAGTTCTGTACCTGCCTGAACTTCCTGCTCTTTAATTTATGCCTGCTATAAAAACCAATTCATTATCAATCTGGATCATAAAATGGCCAAACAAATGTTATATCTTACTGGCATCATAGGAGTGGAATAACAGGAACGACCATTAAGGGAAGTCTAGAGATTGGAATGATTAAATCTGTACCCAACACAGCAGCTTGTGTGACTGCAGTCTGAGAAATAACACAGTCACACCTGAAATGCAAAATTTTTTTTGTAAGAGTGTGGAACAGAAGGTGATGCAAGAAATTAGCTGGTCTAGCAGAGACAGCTCTTCACACTGTGAGCAGAAGGAACCAGCAAAAGGGGAGTAACAGGATTTGTTTTTCTTAGATGTAATGAAAAAAACCAATTGCTTTTCCTCCGTTCTGCTTCAAATTTGTGACAAAGGTTTTGCTGTGAGGTTTGTAAAGAATTCCATAAGCTTTAATGAGTGAGGCTGTCAGGAATGGCTCTCTGATGTGGACAAAATTCTTGTGACCCAGAGCAGAAAAAGAAGGAATTACCAGAAATTAGTAGATTTGCCCCTCAAATAAAAGCTGAAGAGTCTATTGTTCACTTATTAGTGAAATGTGAAAAAATGCATTTTCTGAGTAGAAATCCATCGTGGATGCAGACTGTGCTTGCAATGCATGTTTACAGTTTCAGTTCTGCTGTGGTTTAAGGTTGTTGTGTCCATGCTGGGAAAGACTCAGTCAATTTGTATGGAAGTTATTCACCAGCTTTGATGTGTGAAGATATCTACCTCCTGGAATTTACTGCATTTTTAATATAACGCTTTAGAACAGGAAAGGTTGCAGTCAATCTGATGTTTAAAAATCAGTAGTTAGGGTGTGAAAACCATGTTTCTGCAATTGTAGGTTTTTTGGAGGGTGAACAAAGAGATGGGACTGTTACAATAAGAAGAGACAGAGAGGCCTCAGGCAGGTGCGAAAGGGAGCTCATTTATTGCCAAAACCAGGCCTTTTTAACCAATTAGGCCTTTATCAGTAACGTTCCATTAAAGCCAACCAGTATAATTCAACCAACCACCACAGACCATGATGTGAACACGTCATGGTTATATAACTCATTTTCTACTGTTATGTAACTTGTTTTCCACCTCTGTTCCAGCTGAGCCATTACCCAGAATCCTTTTCTACTTAGCCAAAGTACAAGGAGTCAGCCATGATTTTACAAAGGCAACCAGGCCCTTATTCTGTAAGGCTTTGCCTATCTGTAACATGGGACTTCCTTTCATTTACCTGCAGAGCCTTTGATTTATGAAGCATATTATTTCATATTTCATGATGGACATTTGACAATTCTTTTCATTGTGTTAACATGTGACTTTAAAAGGAGCACTTGCCTCTAAACAACTTGGCATGTTAAAAATAAATTTATCTGGAAAAGCTGGGGGAATTTGGAAAATCAGGTCTATTGCTTAAAGGTCAGTGAGAACAAACCTAGTTCTACTTTCTAAAAGGGCTTTCTCAAAGGCATGGTCATAGGAGGCCTAAAATTGATGCCTTAGGTTTTAACTTTTATATTTTTTCAAATTCTGTATCACCTAGTGTGTAACTCTGAAGTTTCTTGTAGCTCGTTAGCTGCTCTCCTAGGCCAGATAGACATAACAAAGTTTCTCTGAGCTTGCTATTCAAGGACGCCCAGATTGTCCTAGGCCCAAAAGGTGTAAACTAGGGCCTCTAGAGAGGGGAAGAAATTGAAGAAATTACATAATTTGCTAAAGTTTTAATTGGTGAATTTATGCTGATATGCAAATGAACCAAACCTATAAAAGTGTGAAGAACTCGTGACTTGTCGCCTATCTGGGGTCCATTTTAGAAGTAGCCTCTGGCTCCCCAGGGTGTGCCTTTGAAGGCCTTTCAAATAAATACCTACATTTATTCCCTTACTCCTGTCTAGTCTTTGTTTCTAGGTAGCCAGACAAGGCATCAAAATAATACTCTCAAATAAAGAAGATGATCCTTCTCTTCTTTCACTTAGCTTTGGTCAATAATGATGTAGAGAAGAGTTTCAGTTTTTTGTCTTTCTGGTGTTTGGAAAAGTTGCTCACTGGCCTTGGCCATCATGACATTTTGATTTTACATAGAGCTTTTGGTAAACTCCATATTGATAAGCTCTTTTTTGTCACTGGTCAATGAAAATAATTTGAGTTTGGTTTAATTTTCTTTCTGCAGGCTCAAAAGTTTTTATGCTCTTTTTTTTACCCATAGTATATCTTTACAATACAGACAGATAGACCATGGTTGGATGAATGAGGGACCTAGAAAGAAATCTTCTGCCAGCATCTTCTAGTATTGAGTTTTGTCTCCCATATGCTGGTAATGGCAGAGCTGAAGCCGTAGCATTAGAAGAAACTGGATGATCCACATCCTGTCTATGAAAGTGCACCCTGATCCTGCTACCCAGGAGGAATCCCATAATCTTTATGGGAAAGTATCCATGTTTCTATATATTCAGTGATCATGTCTCAGAACTTAGATATGAAAGCATAAATAAATTGTTTTGCTACTCTGAGCATCACTGGAAGTCTCAGCAAGCATCAGCACAACAAAACCCCAAGTCTCTTGACCCAAAAGAGCAGTTACACTGATGATTCTTTTATTCTTGGTGGCTACTGCTTGTGACTTGGAATTGGGCTTGATGCACTGTGGTGCAGCTTTCACAAGGGAGAAAGAACTGTCTTTTTTCTCTTGACATTGTGTTAGTGGGTGAGTCCAGCTGAGGAGGTTGGGCAATCACCCAAATTGGAGCAGGAATATAAATATTAGCAAAGCATTCTCATGGGACATCCATAGAATTTAAAATTGGCTTCCTTGATTGGTCTCAGAGCCTGACAGAGCTTGGCAGACCTATCTATTTTCTCAGGCATTAAATGAGCATGGCTTGGATTATCTCCTTAAATATTTTATTTCTCTTTGTTGAAGTATAGGAATTGGGGAATGACTTAAAAAAAAAGAAAAGAAAGGAAAATTGAATGTTTGCATCCTGAATCCTTATTTATCATAGAAGAAAGGGATAGGAAAATGGTGTAGGTGACCTTTTGAGATCTTTCCTATCCCTTTCTTCTATGACAAATACGGATTTAGGATGAAAAATTTCCATTTTCTTTTCTTTTTCTTTTTTTTCATTAATCCAGGCAGGATTAATGATACATGAAGTGGAGTTCCCACGCTGTGGTGCGCTGCTGATACGTGAATCCTTTAAAAGTGAATGCAGTAGTGCTGCATAGAGTTATAACATTCTGGGGCAAATCTTCAGCGCACAGGAAGTGCTATTTTCAGGAGGTCATTTGGAATAGGCTTGCTGAGCCTCCAGCCAAGGGAGGGAGGCCTGACTGAGGCTGTTTAGCCTCGAAGGATAGCGAGAGCAGCTTAGTGCTGGACGCAGCAGGGTGAATGCCTGTCTCCTGTTGTTCAGCTGGGCTTTCTGCCTGTGACAGCTTTCCTGGCTTGCTTCTCTGAGCTAGAGCTGTAGCTACAGTCCATGGGTTTCTCATCCACTGTGGCTAAAATGATCCATGTCCGTTCTCTGGCACTGAATCCTGGAGTGGATTAGCCCCTGCTCTCATTATTGTACTCTGCCGCCCCTCACATTCAAGTGGTCATTTGCAGGACAGCTGCCCATTGACAGCGACAGTGGCTCATTTAGACTCCAAAAACATGCACAGGAGAGAGAAAAGCAGATTGTTTGGGAAGCTGTAACATGTTCAGACACCATTTTAATAACTTAATAGAAAAGGTAACTGAGTCCCTGGGCCTGGGTACATTCCCTGTTGCAACTGAGTTGCAACACTCTGTAACACTCACTCTATAGATGCAGTCCCTTCCTGTGCCTCCTTGAAGACTTCATTCATGCATGATCTCTCTGCATACAGTCATCTTTTTATCCTGGCAAAGCAACAGCCGTCCCTGCTTGAGGCTTTTTACT
This sequence comes from Machaerirhynchus nigripectus, assembly GCA_013397975.1. NCBI lineage: Eukaryota > Metazoa > Chordata > Aves > Passeriformes > Dicruridae > Machaerirhynchus > Machaerirhynchus nigripectus. The sequence continues at coordinate 1,024,386 of VZRQ01001577.1, forward strand.
TGAGGAGTAGAACTTTCTCCAGCAGTTTTATACAATCTGGTCTAAGCCTTTTTGTCCAGTTTGCCTTAATCAGAAGACCTGTGCTACAAAGTGATCCGTGCAAGCAGTTTTTGCAGGTGGTGTAATTGAGTGCTGGTCACTTGAATGCTGATAACTTCCTGTTCATAATGCCTGTTTTGGAAACACCCCTAGTCCTATAATCTGAATTTCCCTCAAGGTTGCTACAGCAAGGACGACATAGGTGAAGTAAAAAAGCATGTTTTTTGGGACACGGGGGTTGCCTTTGTTAGTCAAGTGAAGAGGACAGAGCAGCAACTGAGAAAGGCAGATTTTGTGGTATGGGATGTGGAATGAGGTCTCCATCTGGTGAAAGGATGTAGGAGGTGATAGCGTAAGAGCAAGTGAAGTGGCTAGACAGCAATTCATATCATGCATTTAGAAGGATGGCCAGGAAAGCAGTCTGTGCAGTACCGGAGATAACATACAGAGCTGCTAGACCATCAGGGTGCTGATGGCCAGTGTTGATGCAACAGTGAAACCTTGGCTGTTGTGTAAAGAAGCAGGCTGTGTTATCAGACTGCACAGCATGGCATTATGACAGATCCCTTACTAAAATAAAGAAGCTGACCAAAAAAAACCTTGTGAAAAGTACATGTGCTGTGCCTGAAAACCTTACCTCTTCTCAGGAAAATAAGGTGTCTTGTGGACAATTAAACCCTTTTGTACCTGCTGAAAGAGGCAGATGAGGGACAAGAGACACTTCTAAGACCTTGCCTTGGCCTGACAGAGGCAAATATTTCCCATGGAAAAAACCTGAAAGCTGGTAGTTTTCATTCCTGTGAAGAGATTATCCTCAGGGAATCAGTTTATAAATGCATACTATACCATGCTGACACCTTAATATGATTTTAAGATTGAAGACATAAACCTTAGCTTTTGATAGGGACTATCTTAGTGAGCATTTTGTGAAGAAATACAAGGGAGCTGTGCCCATGACTATTGTCATTGTCATGTCTTTTCTTGCACAGTGCAGCGCTCGGTTTCTGTATCTGTTGCAAGGAGTAGGAAGAGCTCTGCCAGGAGATGTTGCTTGATGGCCTGTTAGATACTTTTCCTGTGAGACAAAAAAATAACAGAATCAGAGCTGACTTTGACTAGCACTGGACTGACCCTACACTGGTGTCCTTCTGTCTTACAAGGACTTTTTTTCACTTGTCCTTTACATAGTTGCATATTGTGATTTGCCAGAGAATTTTGGTGACCTGGTCTCCCATTTAGTTTAACATGGTGGTGTTCAGAAGACAAGTTATCCTCCAAGAACTGCAATGTGTCTGCTCCTAGAAAACACTGTAATTAATGGATGCTGAAATATAAACAATGAAGTGGAATATATAATAATTCCCTGTTCTGAATTTCTGAACCACAGCACATTACGTCATGTTTTATGATGTCCTCAAGGTAGTAAAGTATTTGTGGGCATACAGAGAGAAGTTCTTTCCTAAATCTCATATCAGCAGATTTAGAGGAAAAGTTAAATATTAAAATATTATAGTTTTTGAGTGTAAATGTTGAACATCTATGAGCTTGTGCATGGTCCTTCTTACACTGTCACCAGCTGCCAGGGAATTCAGCTGCTCCGAAATGGCATCGCAGTTCTCATACTGGCCCACTTCCTGCTTTGCTTCTCTTAGATCACTATATGACCTGCAGAGACCTGTCACTTTCTAGATTCTCAGGCAAATAAATAATGAATCTGTCTTCATTTAACAATTGAGACTTTACATCTGCAAGTTAGCTGCTTTTCAGTACCTTCAGAAGAATTGTGTGCTGACTGAAAACCTTGAGAGGGAGGAATAGCTGTATTATATATGTGTCTGGAATGTGAGCATGTGGTACAGATAAATATTTTTAACATAGAAAGTATTGTTGTATTAAAATCTGATCCAGACTTTAATGATGGTATTGTAATCTGTCTAGCCCAGGTTGCTGTTAGGGAAGAATGCATTTGAACGTATGGATAAAATTTCATTACTAAAACAACTTTCTGAAGTTTGGTCTGGGACGGTGAAATATATTTTTGGAGTAACTAAGAATATCACCAACACACCACTGAACCTACCTTTTGCTCCAGACACAAGGAAAATGTTTTTAATGTTTTTGTTTTTCACATAGATTGGTTGTATTTCAACAAGAAATGTTAGGAAAGCAAATTGAAAATTGGTTATTCCAGAAAGGAAAGTGAATAATTACAAGAAGAAAGTTAACAAATGACTAAATTATGGCTGTAAACCTCTATGATGAGCTTAATCTCAAATAACACTACCATGTTGCCTTTTAAAAAAAATGTTCTGCAGTGTTTCAAGGAAAATTGCAAAATACACCGCCTTAATCCAGTCGATTAGAGTCTTTAAGTACCAACTGAAAATTAATTTGTACTGTTCTTCCAGGTCTAGGATAGACTCAAATGGGAATACTACATTATTTGTGTTTCAAAAACCCTCTGTTGCAGAAGTCTGAATACACTACGAGAGTTTACCAATGGCTTCTCCTCAATGCTTCCTCTCCCTTCCTTCATCAGTTATCCCTTTGGTCACTCTTCAGCAGAGTTCAGTCACTGTAGAGATAGGGAAAAGGGAGATGACCTTGGCATCAGTCAGTGATTTAAAGACATACCATCACAGGAAGTAGATGCCTGTATTCCACAAAAGGCTCCCAGCCTAAATCCCACATCCTTCAATCCTTCAGCCTCGTATGAGAAACTGTTTCACCTATGTGGAGCCGCTTGGATACATTGGCACACGTGAAGAAAAAGAAATCAGTGGTCTGGAAAACATTTTCTCTGGTGGAAAATGTGTAATAAGATGCTGCCAATAGCTCAGCTGCGTAAGCACTGGGAGCACAGTCATGAATGTCTGCTGAAAGCACACAAACCTTTTTTGTGCTGGTTGCTTGGCACTTGTGCAGCTGAGCTGCTGCAGAAATCTGAGTATGAGGTGTCAGAGAGGAGAATAGGACTGATCTACTTGGTGCTATGAATGCAATCTTTGCCTCCTGATTATAAGTCTGGGTTACTCTTAGGCTGGGATTCCTTCTGTCCACTAAAACCCCTACAAACTAGGATTTTGGTGAAAATTTCATTATGAGGGAACTTTCACCTCTATAAACGTGGTCTTGTGTGTTAAGTGTATACCAGAGTTGAACAGGCAAACCCTGAGCCACAGATCAAAAATGTGATTTTTGTGGATGTTTCTTCATTTGCTCCTGTTTTATTTGGGACTCATTATATGCTCAACTGCTAGGAAGGTATGGCTGAGAACCTTGAATCAAGAAATTGCTTTGTCCCCTATGCCAACTGAGTGGTGACTGAAGTGAAGTGTGACCAGACAGTTTGGGAATTGGAGAGTACGTAAATTAAACACTTCATAATGACATCTGTACATTTCTTCCAACAAAGTTATACTATAGATGAGCCAGGCTATACTGGTAGATAGGTGATTTCTGCCACTGAGAATATATAAAAGCCACAGGACCTTTCCAGGTGGAAATCCTCCAAGCTTGTCCATAAGTCTCTCACAAAATATTTTTATACAAATATTGAGTATGATATACTGTATACATTTAAATATGCATCTTCTTACAGGCTAATTGGGCCTGCTCCAGTTCTCAGCATTCCTGCATTCACTAGGAAACGTTTGCCTGCATTTCCTTGAAGACCTGATTGTCTCTGCCTTAATAAAATCTTCATAGACTCAGAAGAAATTCATTAATCTCAATTCATCCATATTCAGAAGAATATTCATTTTATGTGTGGGAAATTGAGTTTTCAGCTAGATTTACCCATATTCTTTTCATGTCAGACAGACCTTTGTTTTTCTCACTAGTTTGATCTTTGGAAGTTAGTAAAAAGGAAAAAAATTGTGAAAAACTTACCTATTACAGGTAAGTATAGCTTACCTCACAGCTATATCAGAGTAGGGTATAACACAAATTGCTTTGGAGGTAAGCGTAGTTAATTTTTTTGTTTGTTTGCTAAAATCTTCAGACCTAGGAGTTATAGTGTAACATCATTTAGTGCTCTGAGATCAAATAATTGCATTCCTGCCATAGTGATGGCAATAGGCAGCTTCTTGTAATTGCATGTATCTCATGTGGAATCAAGGATTTATTGTTTTTCTTTTTGAAGTGAGAATATAACTTTTCAAGATTGACTAATTTAAAGGAAAAAGTAAGATAACCTAGGTGGGACTGAGATGTCCTTGACTTGCCTGGAAAGGCTTTTGTGTTAAGTTTCTGTGTCAGGAATCAGCCTGTAGATGTCCCCCAACACACACTGTGCTACATCCAGTGTTCAGTTCTGCTGAAAGCAGCTATCACATTTGTAAATTACCAACAACCCAAGTTAAAGAGAGACAGAGAGATGAAAAGCTACTCAGGAATGACTATTCTGTGGGAGGACAGTTGAGGTAATGACAGACTTTAGAACATCTCAGACCAAGAGAAACACGAGCTAAACAAGAGCTGATAAAAAGAAATAGAAATGAGTCTTACAGAAGACCGAAGACATCAGAAAAATGGAGCCAATAATGACACACATCACTGTGACTCTAGATATGGAAATGATAAATTTTCCTCTGGCTTAATGAGCCAGAACTGACCTTAGCACTGTAAACACATGATTAAATGAATGCTGTACATCCAAGAAGTGACAGGTTTGTCTTTGACAAAACCAGTGGGTTTGGGGGAGAAAATATAGCTCAGTGCACAATCATCCTGATGAAATGATGAATTTTGTTGACCTTTACCTATGTTTAGCTGATGTAATTAACTGCTGAGTAGTGCCTGCATCAGTGGTGGACCTGGCCCTGCCTCCATAACCTACAGTGGAGCTGAATGAACCCTGCATATAGTTTGTAACATTGGGTGGGATCCTAAAGGGTTGTTTGTTTCACCAGTTTTCAACCCGTGGTCTTCAATAAACAGTTGCTTTCTTCTCACAGAAGACTTTGATAAATGGTTTCTGCTTGTACCAATTCACATGCAACCAAACACATTTGTCAAAGAATATCCCTTTCTCACAATTTATTATTTCCTCTGTTGTCATTTTGGTCATTAATCTTCTGTTTTCAAAACTATCCAGAGAGGACCTGAAAGAATATAGAGTAACTTTTCCCTCAGCACAAGTAATGAGAAGTCAAAGCAAACACTGAGTGACTTTTAGCTGGGAAATTTCATAGCACTTAGATTCTACCCCCCTGCTGTTCTAACACACATCACAGCACAGTGAGTAACGGGAAGTGGGCAGCATCCAACTTGCAGATGAGCTTTCAGGTCTACCTACGTCCCCAAGGACAGCTCTATAACCAGGCTTTAAAGTCTCCAGTAGTGGACTCTCCCAAGCCTCCCTCCAGGCAAGCTATTCTGATATTTGATTTTTTCATTTTTTGAGTAATTTCCTTAATCTTCTTTCCTTCATCTTCTTTTTCTTTTTTTTTGGGAGCATAATTAATAGCAAAGTCTCCAATGAAATAATTATTTCTCTTGTATCAGTGATCTGCATACTGTAAGATTACTATGTTCCACTCTCTCTCTTCCATCCTCCTCTTCCTTAAGGTTCACAATCCTATTTATTTCATCCCTTCCTCCTCATTGAAGAATTTTTCAAGATGTTATTTTTCACTTCCCTCTGGAGTCTGTCCAGGCATTCTACATTTTTCAGGAAGGAAAAATGAGGTATTATCTTGTGATGTTCACTTTGCTGTTCACCAAAACACATGTAACTGTTTTGGTAGAACTGTTGGATAATATTTTGATTTGTTTTCCCCATTATTTCTGCCTAAATAGAAATGTTTTGATGACAAATCACAATTACCTGTATGCTAAACACGATTTTCAATATTTTTCCATACAGCTTTATGTAGTTTGTTCTTATACAGCCTCTGAGACTGTTGAATCAATGACATTTTTCTGCATAATGGTGGAAAAAAATGCTTAGAGATAAAGAAAATTAGTAAACATGAGTATAAAGGTTTGACTCGATGATGGTCCTTTCCAACCTTAATGTTTCTATGTTTCTAATATTCTTTATTTCAGTAGGATTTTGAACACTGTTAGGGAGGAATCTTAGCTGACTGTTACTCATCTGCTACTAATCAGAAGGACTTTCCCGAAGTCACACAGCAAGCATTTTGCTGTAACTAATGCAGTACAGTAATGGAGATTGCATTCTGACCAACAGGGGAAAATAATGAAGTCCTAGAATAAATAAAATACTCCACCAAGAAACATTTAAAATGTGATATAGTAAACTATTTCTCAAAATCAATTTTTCATGCACAAACCACAGTAAGTTTTCTTCTTCTTTACTACTTAATGTATAAAAGACATGCTTAAAAAATTTATTTCTAGTAGTTTTTAAAGGAATTTGCAAAAATAAAATTAAAAAAAAAAGGAATTGACAGACCACATATCTGTAACACAGTTCTGCAGTAAGCAGTTTTTCATTCCATGGATGATCTAAGGTGAATAAATAACTGCAAGTATATTGCTTCTGGCTGGTAAGAGGATGTGTAATTGAGCTCTTTCACTTGTAGAGTGAGCCCCAGTCTAAAGGAATGTAAAAAATTGCCTCTGAGCTTTCAAGAAACAAGTTGCACACAGGGGACTTGCTGTGAAGGAGCTGTTGAAATGTAAGGTGCTAAGACTTCTATAACAAGGTAACCACATACATTGAGCCTTTAGCATGATTGATTGTGCTTTTGGTTTTGGGTTTTTTTTTTGTGGTTTTACTTTTCTCTTTTTTTTTGCCTTTGCAGTGGTGATGTATTTTGCTTTGTTTTCTGACACAAACCTGCAGACAAATTGTAGGGGGCAGGAAAGAGACAACTTGAACTGTTGACTGCTTCAGTGAGATGGAGCGTATGAGGAACATCTCATATTTCATCAGACCTCCAGTGGTCAAACAGAGAGACTTGAGGAGAGCAAGTAAGAGTCAGGTCTGGGTAAGCAGTACCATTAGTCTGTGAAAATTATGAGTCAAGTGCTAAGCAGTATTTTTTCTGTAGAGCTACCCCATCAAATAATTTTCTCAAAGCCAGAGAAGGTCTATGAGAGTTGTTTTTGGTTAAGATTGATTATACACATGTTAATCAAGGACACAGAAAAGCTTCACATCAGGTTGATGTACCCTAGCAAGCCAGTTTACTTAGTGAAGTCAAAAAGCTGTGATAATTCCCTGAATTTCAGGTTTTCACTGCATCTTTTGTATTTTCCTGGTGCTCTTTTGCCACACACACATAGAAAAGTTGTTCCCAGTGCCATAGTCAAAGATACATTAATAAATTAAATGAAACCACTTCTTTTGTTGACACTCTAGAGTTTACAAATTTCTTTCTCCCAAGATGGTGGACAAAAAGAACTAAATTTATCCCTTTAAAAATTTTAAATGACTTTTTTATATATGTATTTCTCACTATATCTGTCAGTTATTCCTTGCTTCCACTTGTGTCTTTTGCAGGGTGAGGAGAAGTTGACCTCAGTACTGGAAATTTTTTTCCACAGTTCTGTCAGGACATGGAAGAAGCTAATTTCTTTCTCTGACCCCAGCCATACACAGAAATAACAGATGTCTCAGTATGCTGAGATCAGACACTAAGGGGAGCTGGGGAGGACAGATGTTGCATCAACAGAGCTTTCCTTCTTCTGAATTAGTCTGAAGTAAAGGGTGGTTTTCTGATGTTTTTCTTCATAATTCAACCAAATTATATTGTACTAGTTCTCCTGACATCAAGACTAATTCTTTGTATTTATTTAGGGACTAATCAAAAAAACCACAGATTTAGCTTTACGTGAATGCACATTTTTCCGTAGGAAATTTCTATGAGGAAATGCATGTACTTTATTCAGAAAATGAGGCTCTCTCTGTAGAATAAAGCAGGGCCAAATTATCTCCTTTACATAGATACACTTAAATGACATATTTAAAAACATGTACAATTGTTAAGGAATCAAAATACGGTATTAATTTTGATAGAATATATGGACCCAAGGATCACAAAGGTGTTAACCTGATCAAGTCATTGTAAAGCAGTTACAAGTAGCTCAGATATTTGAGTACAGAGACCCTGGATCACCATGGCTAATTCCCATGATATAAACACACACACCCACCCACAAACACACAGACCTTACATTAGAGGTACTGTTCTGGAGGTAAAAAAACAACCAACCAAAACCAAAAATGCAGGTTTTGAAGCTGAAAGGTCAAGAAACAGCCTGATTGTGCAAAGTTAATCTATTTGGGAGTTTCCTGCGTCTTTTTTTGTCAGAGATACTGGTCAGGGCCTCTTAATCTGGATTAATCTTAATTATTAGTAGAAAATTAATTATTAGTAGAGAAGAGTAAACTGTTACTGCTGAAGATTTTTACAAATCACTCTGAAGCAGAGGGCTGATTTTAGTCTTTTGCTCTCTTTGATAAAAAGTACAGAGAAGAGGAGAGAGGAGAGGTTTGGTAGTAGCAGGTGAGGTAGTTGGAGTATACTCCCAGTCCTGGGATCCAAAGCAGCTGTTTATTTGTGGTGGATGGTCAGAGCCACGGGGACAACCTCAGCTGTTAGACTGGCAGGTCTGTCTCAGTCCCACAGCTGAGGCTGCAGCCTGGCATGTCCAGCTGAGATCTCACTACCTCTCGTGGAATGAGCGTCTTGGACTGCTCTATAGAGTGAGTGCAGAGGCATGGAAACAAAATAAAAATGAGGGAGAGAAAAAGGCTGGGATGGGAAGGGTGGTAGTATGTGGTATAGGTTGTTGTAAAGAGGACTGGAAGGAAGATAGAGCCATTGCAGTGGCATGTTGTCGGAGAGAAGAGACTGGAGTACGATCCCCAGTCTCTCCTGAGGTGGATGTTTCTGAGGTGCTGTGGTCCTACACATGCTCATGTGTTGATCAAGAACATTGCTGTCTGCCGTTTCTGGGGATAGACTAGCTGTGCACACTCTCTGCAGGACTTAGATAGGACACTAATATTCAGAGTGTAGTATGAAACATTTTGATAAACTCGTAAATTCAGAAGCAGGATCAAAGGCTTTTTTTAGGAATGTATAGTTCTCTTGAGTGGGTTTTGCTCTTAAAATCTGCCTTAAGGTATGAGTTGAATAAATATTTTTCAAAATCATAGTTGAGAATAGTAGTAATTAACTGAGAAGTAGTAATTAACGTTGGAAAGTCTGTTACCTGCATGCTCCACCGCTCTATGAAGATTCAGATGCACAAAAGCTCAATTATTCCCAAAGAACATGTTGAATCCTTGCTGAGCAGGAGGATGTGGTTCACATTTCACTTCCCAGTTCTGATTGTTTTGTTACCAGGATCTGCTTCGTTCTCACTCAGCTCCAAGATGAGATCTGTGTGCTTGTCATCTTCCTATGTACATTGCTTTCCTTTCAAAAACAACCTGGGGGTGTGGACAGGGAGGAATCTGTGGTATGCTCTGGTATCTTCCCAGACAGAGCGTTCTGAGGACCAGGGGTGTGGGTGCACCCATCCTGCATCCTCACCATAGCCAGGGTCTCTGCATGGAAAGCAGCACTGATATCACTGTGAAGAGTAGATCTTGGCAGCGTCTCCAGGTCACTGGTGGGGTTTTTATTGTGCTATGGGAAGAATCTATACAAAAGAGACAAGAAGTCAACAACCTATGATTGTACAAGACCCCCTTTATCTCCATTTTTCACAATGGTAATCTAAGAGAACGTTATAATAATTAATTTAAATTGTATTGTTCATTATAGTAAAATCATACAACTTTGCTGTCTGCTTTCTGTAAACATTAAACTAGAGATTCTAAGGGGAAGCTGAAATGTAAACAGTACTTTTTTACATAAACATTCACTAAGAGTCTTGCTCTTTTTTCCTAAAGACTCCACACCAGCACTTGATTGCAAACGCAAATTAAATTGTTTGAAGACTGGGTTTAACATTTTTCAGTACAGATAAACAACATATTTCAAAGTAAACACTGTTACATGACATGTGCAACCTTAGAAATATACCATTTTAATCATTACTGATGACATTGCTTGTTTATCCTTGGTATACATCATTAACTGAAGTGAAATTACCTTTGATTTTACAGATGTAAATGGGCAATTTAAATTCTTACTTTCTAATATATAAACAACTAAATTTCATGTGTCTCTTATGAACATAGGAGGTGTTATTAAATGCCATACTGACTTCATGTCTGGTTCATGAACAAACTGAAAACTTTGGTTATGTGCAAAGTGACAAGGTAGTTTGGGTCTCTCTCTCTCTCTGAAATGATTCATTCTCTCACACAAGAAATATCTCTCAGTTTAGTTGTTGCCTTAATCTGAGCTATGGTTCTTCTGACTGAGAAGATACTTGTGTATTCTTCATGTCTGGGAGCGTGCAGCACTCTAATGATGTAAATGACTCTCACTGCTACATCTGGAAGAAATGGTATCAACCACATACCATGTCTTGTGCCTCTCTTCTCCTGCTCCTCTCTCCTAAAGTGGCTTTTCATGACAAGTGTTGCAAAACAGAAGCCAGTGGGAAACGTGCTGCTGAGCAAAGTAACTCTGTGAGGCAGAAAGTTAGAACAAGAGAACAAAAGGTTAGTTTTCTTGTAGAAAAGATAACAGCTTGAACCTCTCTCCCTCTTCTCTCCCCACACTAGAAAAGGGTGCACTAGGGAGGTTAGGTCAGCACACACATGTTTTAAATTAGTGGTTTATAAACAAGGAAGTGACAATTATTCGTTATGATTATTTGTCAAATAATCACATCTGTACCTAATTACCATGTATGTGACAGTGTTTGCATTTCTCAGTAGGCTGAATTCAGTGAGAACATCTTAGATGGTAAATTGTGAGCCCACATTTAATGGGTACAAATATTTTAACACAGTATACATTGTGTTAAAAGTTAAAAATAAAAGTGCCATATAGCTCTAATCAGTCTCACTCCTTATCTTTCACTTGCAAAGTTTATGAAACACAGCAATAAATCTTACATACTCTCTGTGATTTGGGCTTCTCTCATTCTAAAAGACTTCTTAACAGATAAATTTTAGTCTTATTGTTTTATTACCAAATAGTGTTCTCTTTTCGTTAATACATACGTAGCCTCACTATACTCTGGCCAGGCTAATATTTTCAATATTCATCTTATTTATTTATATTTCTTTCTTCTATCTTTGCATGTATTTCATTCCTTTAGAAACACAGGCTTTCACCAATGGTTTAATTTCCAAGGTCAGCTTACTTTAAGTGTCACAAATTCAGCTTTGGAATACCAAACAAAAAAACCTTTCAATGCTCATTTGAATAAAGATAGAGACTTCTCTTTGACATTCTTCTCCTTCAGAAAGTTTTATCTCGGATTCCATCCAGAAGTGTATTTGGGGAAAGGGGAATTGTAAGTATGTCTTTACATGAGTGTTTGTTTGCCCCAGAGGTGTTTGTGCTGTCATCTCTTAAAGTGCTTGAGTTTAGGAGTCACTCAGGGTCCAGGAAAACATAACACATGCTTGAATTATTCCAAGGCTTTGGAGTGGATTCTTGGAGTATGTGTGATATTGTCTTGCCTGCTCTGAAAGAATGCTTTCCCAGCTGTGTCAGGGGTTTTAGCACCCCGTTATGTCATTCTTCTCTGTCTTACAGGGAGCAGGGTAAGATGGGTATCACCATCCTGTTTGTGGTCAAAGAGCATGTCTGTGACAAATACAGAGAGATAGGGAGATGGGGTGGGAATCCCTGGCTGGAGGAATGCCTCTGTGGTTTACGCTTGTCTTACAGTGCTGTGTTTCTGTGTGTGGTCACACTTTGGCAGAGTCACACTGCCTTACACGGTGGGAAGTTTGGGGTGTTCTTTTTCAGCCCATCCACATACCTTTGCCTGCTCCTAGGATCTTGAAATCAACTCCTTCAAGGGACAATAATTTGGCCTCTTTTACTTAGACCCCACTGTCTAAACTCTCTCTAGCCCAGGGCTGTGAGCTGTGGCCAAGTGGGCAGCAGCACATTGCAGCAGCTGTGGCTCTCAGAAGGCCCCTATGCACAGGGCTTCTGCACAGTTTTTCTTTGGGATAGGCCATGAGACAGAGGCCTCAAAATAAAACATTGGGTAATGGTAGCAGTGCGAATAGCTACAGGAGGAAAAAAACGTTTAGCACAATTCATCGTGTATTTGTGGAATAAGCGGCCAGCCACAGAGAGGTGTGATGTTACACAACTATAACAGCATTACTTGTGTCACATATTTCCTGGATCCTTTTTAGGTAAGCTGAAGCACCACGGATGATCCCACTTAGTCCAGTGTTCAACGGAAAAAAATTAGCATTTATTCTTGACCAACACAGGGTCAAGATCTAGTTTTAATATTTCTTTGGCTTCTCAATATCACATTTCTGGTGGTACTATGCCAGCCTCAAAATTAAAGTTGGAAAAAACCTGACAGTTGCTACCTTACTGCTCAGCAAAGTAAATTCTAACCCACTAAGGCTGAAATGAACCTAAAACACTCTTTTCCAGTTTCCTGAGAATGTGCTTTCATGAGTAGGTCATTGCTTTTAGGCTATAATTCCTCTTTGTGTTTCTCTGTGCACACACTGCAATGAAAGAGGGTGAGCTTTACATTACACTCAGTTCTGTCCAAGGGGGCTGGGAGCTTAAGCATACCTATTGGACTGCTCTCCAGTGGCAATTTAGATTTAAATTAAGTGTCTTCCACCAGGACTTAGACATAGTTCCCACTGCAAAGCACTTCATGGTCTGGTTTAAGGAACTCCATGTTATGGTCCCAAAAGGTGTCATTGAATAATTTAGGTACATGAGAACAGGTGATATGGATCCTGAGACTTCTATGCATGAATTCACTCCAGGTTTGAGCTTAGATGGATATTATGTGATCTGAATACATTCACAGCCCAGCAGAAACAGAATCTCCTTTTTCAGAGAGAACAAACTGATGTATAAGGTGGAAAAGTTTCACACTAAGAGCAATTGGAAGGGTGAAATTAGTTTGTAGTGTTAGTCAGATCTCTTCACAAGATTTACATGACTCTGGTATTTAAAATTAAGACCTCCAATCTTTTAGGGAGAAGGAAAAACCCATTGCCTACTCTTGTGTCTTTGAACGCGTACACAGAATACAGTCACTTAGGTGGCAGCTAGTGTTAATCAGCCAGCTAATGACACCTGAAGAGAAAACTACAGAGGGAAGGTAAAACAACATTATCATGGTGGAATTCAATACTAGCAGCTGCTTGTACTGTCTTGTTGACTATATTTAAATGTCACAATTTTTGGAAATGATAGATAAATTTTATTGAATAAAGGAATTACAGCAAATATGTGAAATTCTACTACTTCCCATCTTGTCACGTATGAAAGAATTAATCACAAGTCAAAATTTGTTAGATACATGGACTTAAAATATTGTGAATGAATTAAAACAAATTGCTTCATATAAGTAAATATATAATAAGAGACTAATTTCTCAAAGGTTAAATTAATATGAGTCAACTAATCCAAAAGAAAATTTAAACAGAAAATTATGATTCATACCTGAAAATGCTGCAGGAAACTTTACTGAATTCCTCAAAAACCAAAGTCTGGAAAAAAAATTCCATGCTCATCAAAAAATCCAAATCATAAACATAATATCTTGGTCTACAGAAGAAATGGAATAATCTAAATTTAATTTTATAGCAATGGCTATAAATGATGAGATAGGAATTAGAGACAATGATTTTTAGTGAAACCTGAATATTCTTGTGATACCTAAACTGAAAAATAAAGCATATTTTTGAAATAAAGTTTAAAAAATTAAAGGAAAATTATTAGCCTGGCAAAGTAAAGTAGAACTCTAAAGAATTTTCATTCAGTGTTAGAAACAAGGAAAATGACAATACTAATATTGGATTGAATAATAACACGGAAAATTTGAAAGTGTTATTTCCATTATTATTTGTCTTTAGGATAAAAGAATAGGATTGCATTACATAATGTTACACATGTGCTTTCCACTGAAATCTTAGCCAGATGTCATAAAGTAATTAATAATTTTTATGTATTTTTAAATTACTGGCCCTGATAAACTGTGTCTGAGAGGTTTAAAAACGACGTCTTGGGAGCTGTCTCATTTATTTTTAGTAAACCAGGGAACACTGAAAAAAATCCAAACTAAGCTAATGTCAAGCCAAAATTGAGATATGAAAAAATCTGAATAATTCATAGACCTGTCATCATAACTTTGATAAATGATGGTATGGTAATCAATTAGTAAAGAATTAAGGGAGAGTCAGTAAAATTAACAATAGTCAGCATGGGGTTGTAGAACTAGTCATACTAACACTGCATAATCCCTTTGGTCCATAGACAGAATATTAATGACATAGTATATTGAATGTGCCATTAAATACTTGCATTATTATACCATTGTGGTTTCATTTAGGAAATCAGAGTGTTACAAATTTTACATTTTAAATGGATTAAACCCTGAGTGTATGTGAATGTAAATTGGGGTTTATTACTGGCATAGAAGAGGAACTTGTGTTAAAATGGTTTTTTTTGAAGGTTTTGTGGTCCATTAATTAATGTTTCATTTCATTTATGTTAATTTAAAAAAATTAACATAAATGATGAAACATAAAGCCACCACTGATTTTAGTTACATATAATTCCATGTTTAGGTGAGAGATAAAGCAGCTGACTCATCACCCTACAGATGAGAGACAACCTATGGGATGCAAATCAATTCACGGCAAAATGAGAAATTTGTACTCACTGGAACTAAAAAAGTAGGTCATAGTTACAATAAAATTGATGACTTTTTGGACTAGCAAAGACGAAAGTGACTTGATCAACTTGATTAAGCAGTCAGTTCACTGTAAATTTTTAAAGAGTTTCCTTGATTGAAGATGTTAATACAATCTTTGTCTTTTCTATAAAGCTAAATATTAAGGAGTAGGTACATGATGTACAATTTAGTATTTTGTGCCCCTACAGGTCTCAAAGATATCCAGATTTAATATACGTAATTTATTTTAGAAAAATATTGAAATATCACATGAAGTTCCAAAGAAATTCAGAGAGTAATTAATTGTTTGAAAATTATACTTTATAATGAAGGATTGATAAATAGCCTGTTTATCAAGGAGAAGATTACAGGCTGATTGAGCACTACTTCTATGTATTCTATAAGAAGAGCTCTATTTCACAGGTGGATGGCTGTAGTGGAACAGAAAAATATAAAATCAAAATGATGGAAGTCATTAGTAGAAAAATTCACTTTAAAATAAAATGTCAATACTTGCTAATGAGTAATATGAAAAAATGAGTATTTATAAGTATGTATAAGAACAATATGCTAATGTAATGTGATATACAAAAGTAATATAGTAGTGATATGTAAATAATACGATAAAAGAAAAGTTGAGGAATAATGGGAAATTCTCAAAGTTTATAAAAACCCCTCTATCTCTGGAAATTTTAAAATCATACTTATTCATCAGCAAGTTTCCATTACAATACACCTTCATGAAGGCACATGGCTGTAGCCCATTCTTCACAGGCATGGTAGCCTATGTTTGCATCTCTGACTTGGTGAAGGCAAGGCCTTGCTCAAGCTAACCAAATCAGAAAAGCAGTTGTCTTCTCCCCTCTCACCACAGACCTGGACTTTCTGGCTGAATGTTACTGATGCTTATTAACAAAGCTATGAGCCTGTTCAGTGGTAACACACAAATCTAAAATGCCTGCCAGGATTCTTGTTTAAATACATTCTTACTCCTTGTGCGTTGGACTTCAACTGCAACTGCAACTTCTCTAAGGTGAAAACTTCCAATTTTTAGCTGCCTTATAATTTTAATTACAAACTCTCCATAAATATAAGGCCTTAAAACTGAAATTGTATATTATGCAACCTTGTTTTCTTCATGCTTATGCAACCTTGCCCTATGACTGTGGTCTGAGCATATTTGCTCTACACACAGTTTCTGATGTGTCCTAGTTTTTCCTCTGTGTGCCATATATTTGGTCTGATGATACAAAGGGCATTAGATATAGTTTCTGAAAAACTCTAGAGTGTTTTAAAACTTTCACTTTGGTACAGTGATTGTCATTACAAAATGGTACCTAATATATCACTCACTCACTATTCTTCCAACAGAAAATATCTATGTATTTATTGGCAGATGGCAAATTGTTAATTGCTCCCAATAGCACTTACCTCATGTAATGCAATTTTAGGGCCAAAATTTGCCCTTAGATCAACTTGTCTTCAGTGGTTTGGAGCCTGTAGTTGGCTTCTAATACCAACAGACTCTGTCCAAGTTAAATGCCATGCCTGTCTTTGGAGCCCTCTTTTAATGTTGGCAGATAAAAAGTTATGCTCTGTCTTGGTACATGTGTGCACCGGTCATTTCAGGAATCATAAGTGAACAAGATCCTAACTTCAACAATTCAGTTCTGAAAGGGAAGTGGGATTAAGACATTTTCAAGAGACAGAGATCCAGAATGACCTTTTCTGAAGGAGAGTTCAGTTAAAACCTCAAAAACTCAGCAAAAGAAGAAGACAACTGAGAAGATTTATTACTACAGATAAAGTAAAAGCAGAAGTAATGAGAAGGTGGTGAGTACTTACTAGGCCTCATATTAGAATAATAAAGAAGTGTAATCAAGAATCAAGTTTAAGAACTAACTGAAGACACAGCTGTTCACAGCTTTCTACTTAATCTGTGGAGCTCATTGCCATGAGGTGTGCAGGATGCCAGAAGTATAAATGGTTCAAAAAGCTATTAGGTACAATCATGAGTGAGTTCATGGAGTGTTATGAAATGTGAATGAAAGGTTGCAACCTCTGGCTCAGGGTTTCCTTAAATCACAGATTGCCAGCATCTGGAAGGATTTGCCATGGGGACTATCATGTTATACTCATTCAATTTTTATTCCTTTTCTCTGGAACAACTGCTACTGGCAGTGTCAGAGACAGAATCTTGGACTAGAAGAACTTTTAGTCCAACCCACAACAGCCATGATTACAGGAGTCCAAGCGAGGCTTTTTTCCTAAGAAACAGGGTTTTTCTAAAAAAACATTCCCAGACTGTACTTTATTGCACCTGAGACATCCCATGCAAAAGAGTAAAAGATCATTTACTCTGTCAAGACACCTAAAAAAAGGTCAAGAGTAGTTCAAAGTAAGAGCCTTATCTCGGACTTATTTTCCTTTTTATCAATTCTGATTAAATCATTAATGGTTCTTCGAAAGTAAAAGTTTTTGTAATATTATATCACATTAAGTCTGTCTTCATGTTGGATTTGTGTTGTCACTATTGATTTATGGGCTTTTAATATATTAGTTTTAAATTTTCTGGAATGTTGATCAAGTCTTTAATGTAGCTTGAAATGTGTTCTTTCAATATTTTTCAATCCATTTAAAATCATTTATTGATTTAATCATTTTATCCATCATGAAATCATAACATTTACTTTAGGAGTTGTCTTGACTAGGTATACTTCTGTATTCTAGGTGGAAAAAGTACAACTCAATACTTTACACATTCAAAGGTAATTTTTTTAAAGTCACAAGTTCCAAAATTAATTACTTAGTCTCAAAATAAAACTAAGTGCCCTGTAAAGGTACTTGCTTTCATTTCTGTAGGTACAGGTTTGCAGCATATTCCCGTTCACAAAAATGAAACACTTTCGTTCTCCACGGGGTAGCAAATGTGTGCACACATGCACACACTTAGAGGACAGTATATACATTACTTCTGGCTACAAATAAAACTAACAAAAAAGGTTCAACTAAGCACAAAAGAAGAGAAAGAAAATAGAAGTGATATGGATGATGAAGATGTTAATGCCCAGGATTTCCTGTAACAATAGAAGGCAATTTCCACATAAGGGTGGGGCAAACAAAATCAGCTATAGGTTTGTGCTGGGGCTGAGATGCAGCTAATTTTCTCCACAGCAGCTCTCACAGAGCTGTGCTTTGCATTGGCAATGGGGAAGGCGTTTGGGTGGTGCTGAGCAGTGCTGACACAGCACTAAGGCCCTCTCCCCAGCATCCCCACCTCACCAGCAGGCTGGGGGTGGGCAAAATCTTCAGAGTGTTCTCAGCAACAGAAGTTGGAAAAAGCAGAAGGAAGTGGGAACACTCCTTATTTACAACTGATCTTCCTGAGCAACCTCTATGTATACTGAAGCTCCCCAGGAATGGGTTGGACATGGCTTGCTGATGGGAAGCAGAGAATAAAATCTTTTGTTTCCCTCTGGTTCTGTGTGTGTGACCTGTACTTTTCCTTTATTAAAATGCCATAATCTGGACCCACCAGATTTTCCCACCTCACTTTCTCCTCACCCTGTTCTTCTTAGAAGGAGCATGATAGGGCAGCTCAGTGGGCACCCGACATCCAGCCAAGGTCAACACACCACGAAGTCACTCTGATAAAAGATTTGACAGATTTCCATGTTGCACCTTAAGCCATGCTACCACTTGTGAAAAGGAACAGAAAAATTGTCCTGTCTCTGCTTAGAAGCCCGTACTGGAGAATAAATTTTACTTAACATTCCAGGTAAAATTATTCTTTTTAAACACAAACAATGGGAAATGTCCTTTTATTTCAATAG
The DNA here is from genome assembly GCA_013397975.1 of Machaerirhynchus nigripectus. Classification (NCBI taxonomy): domain Eukaryota; kingdom Metazoa; phylum Chordata; class Aves; order Passeriformes; family Dicruridae; genus Machaerirhynchus; species Machaerirhynchus nigripectus. Next base: position 1,043,042 of record VZRQ01001577.1, read on the forward strand.
ATCTCATGCTTCTATCCCATTTGGTCTAAATTGCTACATTTAGAAAATACTACTACTTTTTTTTTTTTTTTTTCCCCTGTAATTCTTCTTGGCCTAATCACAGGCCTCAAAGTGTGAGTATTGGCTGTTTATATCTGCAAAGCAATCTGGAAAAGGTGAGAATTATACCTTTGCTGATCTGCTGCCACAATGAAACAACAGACTCTTCCCCCTCCGTGGTCCTTGTACTAGCAAAAACCATGGACAACTCTTCAAGCTGCAGTAACAGCAAACTTCTTATTGTATAAATATTTTCCTCACAATTTAAATGGGTTAGAAGGAGGAAAGAAAAAAAAGATTAAATACCAGATTATTTTATGAAGAACAATATACTTTATGCCTGACTTAGCCAAAACCAAGGATGAGAAATAGCCCAAAAGAGAAAAATGAGACAGTCAAAGGTGGTGCTATGCTTGTGTATGTCAGCTGTAGGAAAAATGTTAACAAACTTACGGTGTATTTTTTTATCAGTTATCTGGTCTCTCTCTTATTCAGCTACATAGAAATTGGTAAAAGCTTACCAGCCTATTATCTGACTGCCACTTCTGCCTTGCATTTCTTTTCCTTGAAGTTACCACGTGTATTAGTTTGTCTTTAAAGTTTGCTAGAAAATCATTAACATGCCCATCTGTAGAATGAAACAAGGCTGAAGCACAGGTACCAGCAAGAGAAACTGAATCCAAACACCATCTTTACTGTCAAGGTTAAGCATTTTTCTCTAGTTCTATGTCCATATGAGATTTCAGCCCTCAGAAACAACCAAATAGGTAAAACATAGAGACCCTACACTTACCTGGACAAAATGCCACCATCTCCATCACCTTCAAGTTGCCTACATTTAAGACTGTTTAGGTCTTTAATTTTAAAACATTTATCTTTCGTTTCCCATCCTGATCCAGTTAGTTTGGGAGGGAGTGCCATATTAAAACATCTGGGATTCATCAAATGTGTTCTTTTTAACACAGGTTCAGTGTGATCAATCCCAGATGCTCAACTGAGGTTACATATAAGCTATTCATAGGTTTTGGCCAAAATCAGATTCATCTCCCCATACCTTAAAAGCAGAAGTTCTTTAAATAGATATGAATTAGATTTAAATAATTTCTTAAAAAAAAACCAAAAAAACCCAAAACAAATAAAAACCAAAAAGAAAGAAAGGAAAGAAGCAAAAATTGCAAATGAACCTCATTTAAAATATATTTGAGTTAGACAGCTTAGTTTATGTGCCACTTTAGGCTGGATTTTCAGTGTTATCAGTCATTAAAGACTTCAGTAAGGCTTCTTGTCATAAGTTCCTTCTTTCAGTCGCTTACATTTTGAGCCACTAGGACAGCTAATTCAAACTGAAATCTTTCAAGATCTGGACTAGTTCAGTTCAACTCTTCCCGAGAAGTAAGGCTGGGGGGGAGGGAGGGGGAGCTGAGATAATAGTTTTCCCATGAGGAAAATATTGTTGAGAACAGTTGTTAAAAATTCTCTTAAACCAAATGCAGTGAAATAGGACCTTGAGGTTAGGTGGAGGAGAGGGAATACAAGGAACCCTGCAAGTCCTTTTGTCATTGCTGTGAAGTTTTAGCCTGATTTTAAGATACTCAGTTATTATCACGTGGGGAGCGTTTTTAATCTCCCCCTTATTGTATGCATGCTTGGCACTGCCCAAGAAGAAGAAGTTAATGTGTTTGCTGGTGCTAATGAACTCACAACTGTAGTGGGAATGTTCCAATTTCTGGACATTTTAGTAGACATTTGATTAAGTTGTGTTTATCTCTGGGATAAAGCTTCCATTTGCATAAACGTAGGTCACATAATGTGTATCAGGTGTAGTTTCTACTTCCCTACTTAAAATCAGATCTTGTTCATTAAGGATATTCTGAGCTGAAGAAAGCACCAAAAGAAAAAAAAATAGCTAAGTTATCCAAAGTAGATTTCTTCTCTTTATGAATGCAACAGTTTTAAAAGCTATTATTGAGTGAATTTCCAAGGTCAAAATTAAAAAAAGCATTCCCTTAATCCAAAGGTACTTCTGATTTTATAATGGTATCAGTGTTTCATTTCTAGTCTTGTTAAACCTGTCACTGACTCAACAGCCTGTATCACAATTTTCTCAGTTGGAAAAACGTATTGACACTCAGGGGCAAAATCAGATTCTTTCTATGGAACTTCAGGGTGCATTCCTTTTTTAGGTCTAATTTACAATAATGATTTCTTTTAATTTAATACTTATGTGTCTTCTTTAAAATGGTGTTCAGAAGGACAAAAGGCAATTAATAATAAAGCCTCAACAAGGTCTCACAATTGGACTACCGTTATTGAAATAGCTTTTGATGGTGAAAGAAAAAAATTACCTTCTCATCAGAAAGGTTTATATTATGGCAAAGCATGCCAGAAAGAAACTGTTTTGTCATTGCTTATTTATGCTGTAATATTATCTAGGAGCTTGACCATTCAGCAGAAACCCAATTTCTAAACCTTTACAAAGCACTTAATGACACTTCTCTGAAGGAGACCAAGGAAATAAACTTTGTAAATCTATTATCATATAAGATGTGGCTTAGTCAAAACTTCTAAGCAAATCAAAGTGCACAATGTTTGTGAGCTTATTCTATATAATTATACAAAACTTTTCCTCTAATGGTTTTGTTGTGAGTGGGGAGAAAAAAAGCAATATATCTGCTGCTAAACAATCCTGACTTCTACCAGTTTGTAACAAAATTGTGTCTTGCCTTCTCTTTAGACACGGCTCATCCGCCTGGCCTGAGCTGTCTAGCTCTGAACCAAAAGAGAATGTGACATCTACATTGGAAATTAACATTTTTATGACAGATTATGTTCCTATGATGGGAAAAGGTGGACTGTTTTCTCGGACTTGCAGATTTCCAGTGTAGCTAAGAGGTGTAAAACCACTTCTTTTATAAGAGGATTAGAAAACTTTTTTCAAGGCTCTCCATCCTAAAACTGATCTTGGAAGGTGTGGGGAAAGAGACTGCTGAGATCAGGCAAGGCAGAGTTTCACATCAGTAGGTCTTCATAAAAAGCAAGAGGTTTTCTGGTCATCCAGAAACAAAAAATAAACGTCAATTTCTAATTTATTCCTTCCACCATCAAATACTAATATATTTTTAATATAAAATACAAGGATTTGGTTGCTTAACACAATGTAGAAAATCAAGGACAAGTGATCTCAGGTATAAGGGGAGATTGGGACATGGAAATGATGAAAAAAGAGAAATATTAAAGATTGATAACAAAGAGGTTGGGGAGGGGGAAAAAGGCAAGTAATAAAAAGCATGATAAAGGGGAAAAATTTGTAAAGAAATAGTTCTATTAAGTTGTTTTTTGCCTGTGAAATGTCAAACACTTTTAAGTTATTTTAAGGTTTTGGAAAAAATGAGTGAGGAAAATTAATGAATGACAAGACAGAGCCAATTAATTTTGAATCTGAGCATCTCTATAGCACATCAAATCTTACCCTCTGACTCCTTAAAATACTGTATAAAATGATATATATAGAAGAGAAAGAGAGGAAAATATAGTAGGAAAAAAAGAGAAAATAGAAACAGTTTTGAATCTTCAAGTCCAAACTTCCTTCCTTTTAGCCTCTTTGATTAACTGGACTTGAATAAGAAAGTAAAGAAGCAACCAAATAACCTATTTAGTTCATGAAGAGTTGCATCTATATCATCAAAGTTTTCTATTAGGCTCAGTGTTCCTAAACTGCAGCTGCTCCTCATTAGTTTAAGAAGCATAACAATGAAATGTACGAGAAAATGAATAGGCAGTCTTCTACATTTAGGAAATCAAACTTTTTCCTCTCTGATGAGTCTTTCAGATACTAAAAACTTTATTACAGGAATTTTTGCAATGAAATAACTTAGCAAAATTTAAAAATAACTTTTTCATATACAGTATAACTCTAAGTGGATAACTGACTTTGCTAGAGAAATATGTACAACAGGACTGCAGCGTGAGTTACATATGGTATGTATGTAATATGCAAGTATTTCCCTACCAATAACCTCTGGAACCCTTCCCTTAAGGAGCTAATACTTGGAGAGAGAATAATTGGTAACTGGTCTGCTTAAGTCTGACAATTCCTAGGTTACCTATACACTCTAATGCAAACATCTCTTGAACTCTGCATCCTAGAATGTATCAGACCATAAAGATTCAGTAATCAGATAAAGTTGGCAGCCACATTTCTTCAGGCTTCATACATCAAAGACAGAGACAACGTTTTGAGTTATTTTAATGTCTGCTGAATAGAACATTTTGAATCTCCAGCTGAAAATAATGTTTTGTGTCGCAAGTCTGTATCTAATCTGTCCTAAGCCTTTTGGCGGTCACTAAGCCACTTTTTTACAGAAGAGAGGATGAACACGAGAAAAATAACATATTCCAGCATGCAAAACAGTTACCAAGAGGCTGATTTTTCTTCTGTTTGCACTGGTGAAAAACTCATGCTTTATCTCAGTAAGGTCTTTTTAATCTAAACACAGCCATACACAGGCAGAAGAAACTGCATCTCCTTCCTGTTGTAAACCCAGCTCCCAGAGTCCAGCTTGCTCCTATCTACCTGTGAGCATAAAGCCCACAGACAACAAACACAGATAACATTTTGCCTAAATCTGTCTGTCTCTGAGCTGAAACTTGCTTGAAGTTAGTTTACCAGTATGATTATTTTAAATGTGGAGAAAAATTATACCATATGGTTTAGACTCAACTTTTTTCAGATGGAATGAATAAAACCTAGAAGATACCTAAGATGGAAGAATCACAATTCAGGCATATACACACAAAAGCTAGAGGGCTGCCAGGGTCATTCTTGTCATATTCTGTCAGTTACTCAGTCAGGAGTTTCCAGTGTCACAGTAAAAACCACATCACTGCAGAATGCAGAAAAGTGGGGAAAAATAGAGGATTGAGAAGATCAATGCCTTTTAATATGAGCTTCACCTGTTCTAACTTTGAAGTTGGATCTGACCTCAGTATGGTCTATGAGTACTTAGAGAGCAGGTGGACCCCATAGCACGGCCACTCACAATCATCTGTGAAAGGTTGTGGCAATCAGGATCGGTGCCTAAGGACTGGAAGAAAGCAAATGCTATCCCGGTCTCCAAAAAAGTGTAAGAAGGAGAAACCAGCCAGCTACCAGCCAGTCAGCCTCACCTCAGTCCCCGGAAAGGTGATGGAACACCTCATTCTGGAGGCTCTCTCTATCTATATGGATGACAAGAAAGTGATCAGAAGTAGTCAGCAGAGATTTACTAAAGGCTTGACCAACCTGCTTGCCTTCAGCAGTGGAACAACTGGGTTGTTGCTCAACAAATGAACGACACTGGTTGAATGAAAGGAGAGCAGCGTGTATTGTCTACCTTGACTTTAGCAAAGCTTTCAATAGTGGCACATCATCCTCACAGGCAAACTTGGAAAGTGGGGTTTAGAGGAGCAAACAACTAGATGGATTGAGAACTGGCTGAACAACAGATCCCAGAGGGTTTTTGTCAGTGGCATGCTGTGTAGTTGGAGGTCTGCCATTAATGGTGTCCCTGAAGGTGCAATAGAGGGCCCATTATTGTTTAACTTATTCATCCGTGACTTGGATGAAGGGGCAGATGCCTCCTCAGCAAATTCACTGATGGCACAAAGCTGGGAGGAGTGGCCCACACCCCAGACAGCTGTGAGCCCTTCAGAAGGACCTTGACAGGCTGCAGAGATGGGCAGAGAAGAACAATCTGAAACTCAACAAAGGCAGGTGCAGGGTCTTGCACTTGGGGAGGAACAGCCCCAAGGACCAGTGCAGGCTGGGGGCTGGCCTGCTGCAAAGCAGCTCTGTAGAGAAGGACCTGGGGGTCCCAATGGACAACAAGGTGTCCACAAGCCAGAAGTGTGGCCAAGAAGGCCAGTGGTGTCCTGGGCTGCATTGGGAAGAACATTGCCAGCAAGTTGAAGGAGGTGATCCTGCCCCTCTGCTCAGCCCTGGTGAGGCACTTCTGTAGTGCTGTGTCCAGTTCTGGGCTCCTCAGTACAAGAGAGACATGGAATTCCTGGAGCAGGTCCTGAGGTAGGTGACAAAAATGATTAAAGGACTGGAGCATCTCTCTTATGAGGACAGAGAGGAAAGAGTGAAATCTGTTCAGCCTTAGAAGAAGCAACCAAAAGAGGTCCTTATCACTGTCTATCAGTATCTGGAGGGATGGTGCCAAGAGGGTGGAGCCAGGGTCTTCTCAGTGGTGCCAAACAACAGGACAAGTGGCAATGGGCAGGAATTGACGCCCATTCCAGGAAGTTCCACCTGAACATATTTCTTTAGTGACCATGCACTGGAACAGATTGTCCAAAGAGCTTGTGGAGTCTCCCTCAGTGGAGGTATTCAAGAACCTTCTGGACACAATCCTATGTAATATGCTCTGGCATGACTCTACTTGAGCAGCAAGGTTGGACCACAGGACTCACTGTGGTCCCTTCCAATCATACTTTCTGTGATTCTGTGGTTCTGTGACTGGGGTAGCAGGTTGGTCAAGATAATTTCCAGATGATTCCTCTTGTTTGGTTCATTCTATCCTTCTACCATGTATCACTCTTGAGGTTTAAAAATCTTGAGGATTACAGGACTGGACTATAGTTTCAGTTTTTCATAACACAATACATCTCAGACCACTGTAACAAGTATATAGAAAATAATTTCAACAGTACTTTCAACAATGATAGAAACATTACAGTCCTAAATTTTTTTATTGAAGCTACCAATGAAACGTATCAAGGAGCTATCTGAGGCTATATGATTATCAGAACTCAGCATGCTGTAAAAAAAAAATTATTAAAATGAAGTCAAAACACATGGAAATAAACTCAAGGAAAGTATGTCACTAAAACGATTAAAATTTCAAATAAATTTAAGAGTATATTTTAATTCACGTACTTTTACTCATATGAGAATATTGGACTGTAAAAAACCAGTACTACTTTTTCTTTGCAAAATGTAAAAGCCTTTTCTTCTGCAAAGAAGATCAATCAAGCACGACCTTAATTGTAGTTGATCTCTGGTGGAAAGATCCTGATAAAACATACCCGGAACCATGCAGACAGGACTTCTGAGAAAGGAGTTTGCTGATAAATGCTCACCATACTTGCTACATTAAGTAGTACTCATAAAACAAGTTAATCCTGTAAAGCTTGGAAAGTCAGAATGATAGCGTGATTCAATGCAATAACTTCAGGAGCAAGCAGGAAACAGACCCTATCTCTCATGAACTACAGTGGCTGGCACAGAAAAGGGAAACATATTTCTTCTTCTTTCAACGGTCTTCAGTTAATAAGCAAGCTATAGGATTGCTGTCATACTGCTTTTGGCCATCTAGAAATCTCATACCAGTCACAGATTGATGGGATAGAGACATTTTACCAAACCAGTGGAGAAAACTGGTATTTCTGGGTATATAAATACTGGTGAGAATGTCCTGTCTTAGATGCCGTAGTAAAGTGTCTAAAGCTGTCTGGGATGAGTCTGGGAAAAGGAAGTTGAATTTGAACTTCAGGAAATGGACTTAATTGTAGGATCCCAAACCCATTACTACCTCAGTAGCTGCAGATAAAACTGGAATTATTCTCTCTTATCTGCAGTTCAGTCATACCATTTGAATTCTGGCATCCTACATCCCATGTGAGTCTTTGCTTTTAGTTGCAGCAGGGATACAGAGGTTATAGCAGGTTTGCCAATGGACAGGTGCTTAAAATGTCTAGATTCTGGTGTATTCCTAAAAGACGTATGCATGTTTTCACTATCTTTAATGAGTCCCTTAGAAATGACACGTGAACACTCAAAGATTAATGAACTGTGTGTAAAAAATCATGATATTACAGTCATACCGAGAAAAGAGTAATTGTGTGAAATTATTCAAAATTTAAGCTAAAATATATGCTAAAAGTATTTATGTGAGTGGAGTACATAACTCCTTTGGTTACATGGAATTACTGTCTTAGAATAAAAACTAAATTGATTTTTCTATTACATTTCTTTCTAAAACCTACAGTAACAGAACGTTTTAGAAAAGTTAAGGTTATCATAGTTGAGACAATTACACCTCATTTTTACTATAACTTTAATATATCTATGTTTTACTTTACTTTTCTATGACTACGTTTCTACATATTTAGTGTTTCACTAAACGATTGAGACCCTCAATCATCAAGTGGCTGAGATCAGGGTTGATAGCTTTATACAGAGAAATGGACTTATCTCTGTTACTATCCTGAAGACTAACATTGCTAAGGAAACAAAATTGATAACAGAATTTATGGCCTAATCTTTTCCCCTACAGCTTTTCCAGTTTACAGAAATAACATTCTGATCATCTTTCTATAAACGACGGATGTACTGCATGGGTCTCTTCTGACTCAGCCCATGTTGGAGACTACTGTGTTTTCTTCTGTCTATAATTCTAGCATAGAGTGAGGAAAAATTTGCCCTGGTATGTTGCTTCACACAGCTCAGAAGTATTCTACAAGATGGGAAGGGATGGCATATCTGAGGAAGGAAATAGCAGCCAGCAACCTGTGGATTCCTCTTGGCTCTGGTCTGGGTGCAGGCATCTTGGGAGAGGCTCTTGAAATACAAAGAGTGTATTTTTAACTTAACAAGAGCTGCGGTGTGATCAGCAGGGTTATCTTAAACTGCATCAGACCAAGGCAGTAAAACAGATTAGGGCTTCTGTACCTCATGCTGAAGCTGTCAGTAGAAGGGTTTGTGGAGACAAATAAATCATGATTGCTTTAGGTGGGCCATGATTTCTGGAACGGAGGCTGAACAAGTCTCCTTTTGATGAATGCAGCATACACTGTGCTCTAAGGTGACCAGCAGTGTTCCTGATGAAAGGACAAAGTAAATTATGATGCAGTCCAGTGAACTAACATCATGCCACAGCTATATACTGTCACTCACCAGGGCACTGGCTTTGAGCAATGCTTCATTTCCCATAGTCTAGGCTGAGCTGAGATCACATGGCTTTAGTTCTTGGGTTGCTTCAGCACTGATTTTAGTTCTGTTGTTATTCTGCCAACAGGAGTAAATAATGAGACAAAAAGATGCCAAGTAGCTGAAAGACAAGTTCAGCTGCACTATGAGAAGTCAGGGAGCAGAGAAGATAATGTGTAATTAATTCTGTCAATACATGGACTCATTCAACTTGTCCCTGAGTACTCTTTCATTATAATTAATCAAAATCCACCACATTTGGTCATGAGAAACCTATTTTTCTGGCAGTGTTGCTAAATAATCTAGAGAACTCAGTGTACTTACTGATAAGTGGGGTTTTTTATGGGCACAATTTCTGTGATCCTTTGGGCAAAGGATGCTTTTATGGTGACACTGTGTCTTCACTGCTAGTGCTGGACATCACACCTCTTCTTCATGTCTACACATCTGTCATGTACTACAGAAACTTATTTCTATAGTGAGTGAAATATAAAAAATTAATCAGTAGTCCTGGAAGATAGAACAAGCAATCACAGAATCATTTGGATGGGAAAAAACCCTTAAGATCCCCAAGTCCAGGCATCAACTTAACACTGCCAAGTCCACCTCTAAATACCACCCTTAAGTGCCCCATCTACCATGTCTATTAAATACCTCCAGGGGTCGTGACTGAACCACTTCCCTGAGTAGCCTGTTCCAAAGCAATTATGATGTGGAATTCAGATTGGAAAGAAAGAATAGTCTTTGATATTTCTTTTCAAAACAGATTATATTCTTACTCTGACTGATACAACATCTTGGCTTGACTGTTAGATGGCATCCTTTTGTGTTCTCTTCTTTAATATTCTGGGTGAAATAAATTGCTAGGTCTGACATTCTAATGAATTGTATCTCTATAAACTATGTTAAAATTAATTTAAACATCATTTACCCAGTAAATGTATGTTTTCCATAAGTTCCTCTCATCGGGTGGTCTGTGGTCCAAGGGAGAGGAGCAGGGTGGAGGAAAGACACCTCTGTGAAAGAGCAAAAGGCATGTCCTGTGGGATCAGCTCCAACTGTGGCAGAGACCAGGAGGAGATGAAAAGGATGAGGAAAGTTAAACAGACCCAAATCACAAGATTGGGACTTTTGGCAGCTTCTGTCCCTCTCTGACTACCCCAACAATTTTCCACGGACTGTTTTTGAAGAACACTTGCTTAAGGACCTCTTCATCTCCCTTACCCCATCTTTTTGCTATCAATATCTTCAGATACCACAGATTCTGCACTACTCTATGTCTAACAGGAGTTGAGTGACTTACAAGCCAGAAGAGACAGGTTCTTGTACCTGAATGCCAGTGATAAACCAATGGAATTTGGTGTCTATGTTTTCAAATCACTATTAAAAATTAGTGTTAATTGATTCACTTCAAACCATTTGAAATATATACATTTATTTTAAGAGTTATACATCAGGACTTTATTATTAACACATTTATTATCTTATTTTGCAGATCCTGGCCAAAAAAATAACACATTTAAGAGTCAAGAACTTGTCAAGAATCAGCTTTATTGACCATGCCTTCAGAGGTAGTGAGAGCATTAAACATAATATTTTACTGGGAAAGGCTGGAAATGCAAAGTATTTTTGGCCTGATGTGGTAAATCATTTTCTTCTTTGGTATGGCAAATAAAGGCATCTCTATCAAAACAGATCATCCTTCAGGCTAGTATATTCTGCTTTTCTAAAAAACATGCCCTTCTTCCTCAAGGATACATTTGAGTGTGTATGAAAGGCAAACACAGATGAATCAGATTAATAGTATTGGAGCATGTCAGCCTGAGATCCTGTAAGGATCAGCGCTTGCCAATAGCCGGCCACAGTCAGAGTGAGAACATAAGGCTCACATTACCCCCATCCTCCCCTGAGCAGATACAGATCTCGGATGTGTCAAGTGTGTGTTCAGTGCTGGTTAATCACAGGGAGAGCAGTTGCTTCGTCAGTCTCATGACTGACATCGGTACAGCACCAGCCAGGAAAAAATATTTCTCTGCTCAGAATAGCATTTCATGTACTTAATTTTAAAATAATTTCTGGGACTATCTTCCATGTTAAATATTTCCATGGCTTTCTGAAAGCCTCCTTTTGTATCCATCAGCTGAGACTGATTTCAGTCAAGTTTTTCTTTCAAGGTTATGCCAATGTTTATTGATTATACAGTTGCGTAGGAACACCTCTTTTCAAATCTCTCACCTATTTGTCTGTAACTATTTTTCTGATATTTGATATATCTGAACAACAAAACAAGCATCAGAACATCAATGCAGGTAATACCACATGTGAATATCTTCTTTAACCATCCACATGGTGTGACACACATGCTCAAGTATATTGGTATATATACAGATAGCAGGGGGAAGAAAATTTGGGATAACCTGGATAAACCACCAGTGAAATTTTTGGTGTTCCTGCTGATACATTTTAACTAGTAGCAGGCAAGGAGAGAGGCTCTTGAATACGCAGTTATTTGTAGAGCTATGAAAATATGTCAATCACACACTCAACAGATTTAGATTTTTTGCCTTTTAAAAAATTTATTTCTTTTATAGTTTAAACCAAAGATGTGTTATCCGATGAATATTTTGTAAATACAAAAAAATCTGAATAATAGAAATGCAGAATGGTTTGGGTTGGTAGGGATCTTAAAAATTGTCTAGTTCCAACACCACTGTTGTGAGCAGGGACACTTTCCAGTAGACTGAGTTACTCACAGCCACACCCAGCCTGGCCTTGAACAGGAATGGGGAGCCCACAGCCTCTCTGGATAATCTGTTCCAGTGCCTCACAACCCTTATGGTAAAGAATTTCTTCCTGATATCTAATCTAAACCTGTCCTCTGTCAGCTTAAGGCCACTCCCCCTTGTCCTATCAATACACGACCTTGTAAAAAGTCACTCCCCAGCCTTCTTGTAGGACTCCTTTTAGGTAGTGAAAGGTTGCTAGAAGGTCTCCTTGGCATTTTAGTCTTTGTGTACTAAAATATATTTTAAAACCCTCAAAAACTAGGTTTTCATGATACTTCAGTAATCATTTTTATATTCACAGCTATGTTCCAAGACATACAAAACACAAGCATTATATGAAAACATTTCACTTAAGCTTACAAAGCCATCTCTTATCATTAAAAAAGCTAAACTAGAAAAGAAAACAAGTTAAAGATTTAATATTCTGAAACTATTTTGGGTTTGTAATGTGTGAAACAGACTTTGTATATACAGGACACAAAGCTATGGATAAATAATAGTTGCTAGTCTCAATTGTAAGTGAAATGAAAATGCAAGTATATTTTATTGTTTTCCATGGAAACAAGAATTGCTTATTTATGTCTTTCTATTCCAAATGACCCCTTTGAATACTAACCAGTGAAACTGGTCTCTCCTAGTAGTTCAGAAAGTAAAGGATTTCTTTATATAATACCTGTTTTCAAAGCTTACAAAACCTAGAAGCAAAACTGATGTTAAAGAGCTGGCTTTTGTAGGTAGGTTTTCTGTCTAGCTATTGAAACCATTGACACAGTGTCAGTCACAAGACAAAATTGCCAGCTTTGCTGTCCTTGAGGGGGAGTGTTTAATGAAGGAAACATACACTCTGAATATAAATGCCTCATACTTTATAACACAGCTCTGTAACCTCTTGAGTATGCCCCGGTATGACACAGAAGAAGTATGGACACCAATGTCCCAATTGCCCAATTTTTCTGTAAGTCCTACAGAACAAGTTCCCATGCTTATTGGTGTCCAGAGACATCAGAGGAACTAATATTTGCTGTTGGGTCTTGATTTCTCTGCTCCCTCTCTGCTGGGTTTCCCACTGTATGGAAGGGCATTTCACTTCTTTCACCTTGTGGGAAGGATTCAAGACATGCCTCCAGAAGCTCTGGAGAGCCCATGGAGCTAACACCAGGGAAGCAGAGCAGGGCAATACTTCAGTTTTCATGAAGTAGTGTAATTTTCATCAGCACAGAAAGCTTGACTACTTCTGTACAGAGACTAACACTCTGCACCATTATGAGTAAGAGTCCAGTGGAGAAATAGTTTGGTGACAGCTTCAAAGTCCCAACTTGTCAGCTTTTAAACTTAAAAAATTGCAGTCTGGTGATTAATAGTGAGCATGATGAGAACATAAAAATGTTTTCAAAAACATTCTTCTTTGGAAGCAAACAAATCTGAGACCTTTGGTCAGCAAAGCTCTTCCCTTACTGACCCAAGTTTAACATTACAGTCTTTACGAAACAAGAATACAAGTTCAGTAACAAAACAGTGCTCAGTATGATCTCTGTCATTACAGATGAAAGACCAGAATCTCAGATTATAATCTATTCTATTTGTAGACTTTAAGCCTGAAACAACAAACAACTAAAAAGTAATTTTAAATGCAAATAAGTCTGAAAAAAAAAAAAAAAAGAAGCTATAGTTACTCTCTAGATGTACTTGACAAAAGCCATTTACTCCACAAAGTGTTGCAAGATTAGATGTTATTAAATATTTATAGGGAAGAAATACCCATATTCTTCTGAAAAGGACAGTATTTCTGTCATAATTGCTAGAATGAAATATAATTTGTGGTTGTTAAAAAATCCCTGCTAGTTCTATACATTAATATTAAGGTGAACTACATATTCAATAACTGTGCAAATGACAATCCAAAAATGGTATGCAAAATCTCTCCCCCAGGAGTATCAGTTTACTTTTTGGATCATATCCAAAGCTCTCAAAATTCTTTGAAATTCTTCCTATTGATTTCAATAGGGTCAGGCCCCCATAACATTATATCACTCTACATGTTGTTGAACCTAATGTTGCTCAATTGTTGAACCTGAAGGTCAGCAGCAGTCTGATAGTTCAGTATTTGCCTCAAAGAGATGTTTCCATAATATTTTCATCTTTTTCTACTACCAGTTTTATTTTAAAGTACCATTTTTTCTCTCTCACTTTCATTCTTTTGCCACAGTTGCAGAAAACTGATGTAGGCAGTTTTTAATTATGAAGGGCTCTGCTTGGCAGAGTACCATGCCTTCATTCCTGCATAATGCGTCACAGGTTGAACTCTGCCCAAGTTAGTAGTAGTAATAATATAAGTAAGAAAAACAAAACTGTGTTCAGATAACTTAAAATACAATCAAAGCTATGCATTAATTAAAACACATGAATTGCAAAACCAGTATTTGATATTCAACTTTCAGAATCTCGTGACATATATTAATCTAATTTTTCAAACTTAACATAGTATTAGATTTCATTTAGCTGCTTCCTCTTCTTGAAAGCTCGTTACAAGTTACATTGTCATTCTTGGGTTCTGTTTTTCAAGTATACTCATCTGGAAATGACTGCAAAGAGATCCATTGCATGAAAAAGTTTTAAGCATTTTTCTTGAGGAGAGATATACTTGGGAGAACAATGAACAGTTATTTGTCCACACAGACAGCAATGTTCTATTTATGTTACTAAATTCATGTGCATGTGTAAATGCAAATATGCTCAATTAAATTCTGCCAAGTCCCAGATTATATTTCAGGGTGGAGCTGGGGCTGACAGTGAGAGGACACGTCGAAGTTCTGTCAGCAGCTGCTTGTGGTATCCTGGTCTTCTGGAGGAAAACCAGGGAGATTTTATCTTCCTGCCAAAATCTTCCATCATATGAATCCAGATTGGTGCATACATTGCAAACAAGGGGAAAGGTTGGTCTACAAAGAACTATGATTGTTAATTCACCCTTGAGGTAGTGTGTCTAACAGACTAATAAAGTGTAGCTGGTTCAATCATTTACAGATTTTCAGAACTACTGTCATATTATAAATAGCACAAAAGGGATTTTTCTTTCTCCTGAAGGTTAAAAATTAATCTTCTATTAAAACATAAATGCACATGCTCTTGAAGAGAAATTTGCTTGACTATGTTTAACATAGAGAACAGTTCATTGACATTTAAGACTTACCACTCTATTTGTCTTTTAAGATACCCATGCAAAGAACATCCTTGTGATCTATGAGTATAGAACTGCATTAACATATTCAGATTAGAAAAAATAAAGGAGACAAATCTCAGGCTTGATCACTAGGCAGTCATTCAATAGCTAACAAGATTGAAGTCTTTGTATGTAGCATCTCAAAACACTAGCCAGATCTCCATTTAGGAAGCCTTTCTAAGAACTAGGTTCATCTTATAAAAGAGATAAGAACTGTAGAAGTTCAGAAACACTTTTGACATATGACTAAAGGTAGCATTATGTTCCTCATGGAACAAACCTTTCAAATTTCTGTTCAACTGTAAATACATGGAAAAGCTGTCTTTGTTGCCTCTTGTGTGAATTCTGGCCACACACTCAAGAATGTTGTGTAGGTTTCATGCCTGAAAACCAAGGTTATCTGTCTGAATCTCCAAGCATGTATAGCAGGGATTCAGGAACAGCAACACACACCCAAACCAAAAGCAATATAATAGAATGGTTCTGCTGCTTCTAGTAAAAACCCTCAGAGTCCAAACTTAATTATATGTCTAAATATCTGCTTATCAAACTAAGAAAAATCTTAATCCAAGAACATGGAAATAAATAAAATAACACCAAAAAAAATTACAAGACTAAGAATGAATGTTTAATAATACACCTGAGTTTCCTAAATCAGGTTTGAAGGGAAAGAGCTGGGAAAGGGTTTATTTCTATAGCCTTGCAGTAGTATATGACAATAGCTTGAAAACCTGAAGAATGTGATAATAATGTTTAATTTTATAAGTGGTGCAACTGGAGGTAAATATTTAAAGTCAGAGCTGTTAATAGAACACTGGATAAAAGTTTTAACCCTTCTGGTTTTAATATTTTTACTTTTCCCTTCTACCCTCTAAGAATACAGTTGTACCACTAAGCACCACAAAGAAAACCCACAAATTATATGAAAAAGGGGTGGGTTTGGATTTGTAATACAAATAAAAAACCTCTGAAGAACAACATTCAGACTCAAGCATTTCTTTACCATGCAAATCCTCTGCCCCAAAGGCCACACACAAATGAGCAGCTGTCACACACAGGTAAACCTGCCATGATACAAACCCAGACCACGATCTTTTCAAAACATGCATAAAAGATATTCACATGGTGTGTTTCAATATGAAATGCCATAAAATACCTTTTGCCTCCTAATAATATCCCCCTAAGGTGCTGAAAGCACTGTACCTAGTTTTTCTCTTTCTCATCTAGTGAACAGTGGTCACCAAAAGATGTATGACTACTGTAATTTTAGAAATTAAAAGAAGTATTTTTAAAAAAAATCAATAGACCACATAGGCATCTGATCAGAGATATTAGCTAGTATAACTTTTTTACATAAAATTCTTCCCTGCAAAAGAAATGAATTGTATTAATACTAAAAATAGCATATTAGTAAAAAAACTATTAGATTTTACCAAAACTATTAAACAGAGTGTGTGATTGGGAAAATCAGTTTTATTAGTATCTGAATTTCATAATGCTTTAAAATATGTATTTTTCCTTGTACAGTGGTAAATGAAAGGTAAAAGAGAAGTTTCTAATCTAGTCTATAATATCAATGTGCTTGCATTGAAGTCACTGTTTCTTCTTTTACAAAGACAAGAGTTCAATCACAGTGATCTGGCCAATCCTTTAAGCTACAATTCCACTGTGAGTAGTAAATTCTGTATAAATGTGCATATTTTAGGGGGCATGGGGTTTTGTAAGGCATTTTTATTTCAATTAAGCAATAAGTAAAACAGTTGCAATGACAAAATTTATGTTTGAAATACCTGTAAAATAATCATAGTAATTAAAATGTAATAGCCACTGTATAGGATCCAATACATATTAAAAATTATAGTAGTGCAATATTGCAGTCTGGTGTCCACCTGTACTGAGCGGTTATGTAGCAGGAACCTTGCTGGGAGTTCCCTAAAATGCAATAAAACATTATTAGCTCGGGGAATTCTGGACAGATGTCAAGCTGGTCACAGTCTCTGCAGCTAAAGTGCTTCCTGCAGTAGAGAACATGAGTACTGGGGCTAAGGTGAAGCATTTAAACCCAAGATTTAAATCGTACAAAACCACGTGCCTCTGCTGATGATGTGCTGGGAAGCACTTGCGTTTCCCATATGCCAAACTTGCTTCCAACACCTGAACATCCAAATATGTATCAAGGGCCATGTTGCCCAGGAGGCCCAGTGAGCTGAGACTCTGTACAAACAAGCTGGCTACCCAGGTTTAATGTGATGTCTGCTAGGTTTTCGAAACCATCTTGAAAAATGGGAGGCTACATTGTCCATCACGAGTCACAGGGGACATCTCAGGGTCCTGCTATGTGAAACTGCTCTTTTAAGATAATGCAATGACTTTAAGTTGGTAAAAGAATGAAAATGACTCTATAAGTTTTTGCTTTCTCTTGGGTATAAGCCATTCTATTCCATGCAGTTTAGCTGAGTATTTTCCTCTCAGGGGACTGACTGGCTAATGAAATTGCTGGTAGGACCAGTAAACTGATTTCTCCTTCCTCCGTCTATAATGACTCATTTTGGTGAAAGTGATAGATCTGGTGTCAGAGCCAACCCCCTTTTCTTCTGGAGAATTGAAGGGACCCCAGAGAGGAGAATAAATCTGAATTCAGACTAATCATTAATTCTGAGGTGCCCAAATTTTGTATAAAGCTAGCTGATTTTTTCATTCCAATTGTAACATGGTAGGCTTTCACTAAATCTACTGACACAGACACTCTGTCACTTTATACAGATTAAAATTCGTGCTAAGTTGGTAGCTCATTTTTATACCAGGACTTTTTTTTTTGTAGGGTTCTCTGAAAATGCCATTAAATGCAGGCAAATCTCACAATTTTCCCTGTGGTCTGCACATCTGCCACATATACAGTGTGATGCTTGGAACAGCACAATCTTCTTGACAAAGGGCTGGGAATACATATTTTTACTTCAATTAGCACTTGAATCATCAGTTTGGGTATCAGTATTCCACAGTTGTTTTCCAGCTGAGATGCTGTCTCTTCCTAAAATGGTGACCCTGGCAATTCTGCCAGCAAATATAACCTTATTATGATGAATTATCCCATGTCCAGAATTTAGCACCATGTTTATGTATGTGTCCTTTCTTGGTTCTTCCTCTTACCCAGCAAAAGCCTCAGAGACTCTTCTGTTGAGTACGCTGTCAAGAAGAAGGGACTCTTTATTTTAACAGCTGACAGTTGGTGGGTGGATACTGTGCTCTAATATAACAAATATATTTTGAAAATTCCCAAGAAAATACTAGTTCAGAGTGACTGATATGAAAAACAGTTTTTAATATTTTTGGATCCCTGAAATTTAATTTTGAGAATCCTCAGATGTTTACATATAGTACTGCAGGAATTGTGCTTGTCTTGTATGGGGACTGGGACAGGTTTATGTGATGTACTTCACAATCTTCTAGAATGTGACAGTCCCAACACTGATGAGGTTTAAAAAATAATTTTAAAAAATACAAGACAGAAAATAATTAGAAAAGGAACCAATGAAGAAGTCACATGAGCTTTTCAGAGCAAGATAGACTCAGTGATGGTGCCAGAACAAGAACCAAAATATCATTTGCCTGTCCCCACAAATGCTTGTGCAGGTTATAACCCAAATGACTCATTGCCAAGCCTGTCTTATATTTAGCCTGTCCAACTCAAATGCCCATATTACAAGCCTAAATATTTTCATTTTTCTTTAAATTCTCCAAGGAATAAAGGCCTAAAAAGAATTGGGGTTTCAAAGTACCTTGTGGCAACAGAAGAAAGCAGAAATATTTTTGGTACCCTGATACTTCCCTGTTGGTTTCACATGGGATTTATAGTTCACTTTTCTCAAAAATTTCAGCTCTCTGAGTATACTGAGATAGAGTTATTCCATGCTGATTAAAATAAGCAAATGACCCAAGGCATTTATGTAAAGAGGAGACAAAAGTGTGACTGAACTGGGAAGGTCGTAGAAACAAGACACGAAAGCTATAAATCTATTTAAAATTAATATCTATTGAAATATTTATAACTAAGGCCAGAGTTGAAGAAACCTATACAAATATTATAATTTTGTGCTGCAGCAGACATCCATAGGTGCTCTTCTGAGAAACCAGAAAGAGTGTGTCGGTCTAAGATCTACATTCCTAAAGCCCATAAATTACACTATTGAAACAAGCTTTTTAATTTACTCTTTTCCATTTTACTTCTGTTGCTGGGTACACTGACTGTTTTTCTAGTGAAACTTAGTCACATAGTACAAATATTAGTAAGCAGAATGTGAAATATGATGAAAATATTATTTAGTTATGTTTGGCTCCAGTAAACTAAAGAATATCAAACATCATCAACAGAGATTTTCCTTTTATGGGGGAATATGATACAGTGGTAAAAGAAGGCAGGGCAGGACGAGTTTGAAGTTATGCAAAATTGGCTGCAGCAGTTTAATTAGGGATTTTGACATAAAATGTTTTTTATTAAGTCCATGCTTATTTTCAGCAAGTCCTGTAGCCTTTAAATTAATGTGATATGCAGATGCTTTTCAAGCATGTGTTATTTACTAAAGCATGTTTAGCATTGAAACACAGTAGATTTACTGCCAAATAATTCTCCCTAGCTGTTTTAAATGTCAGTAAGTAACAGATATGCTTTTACTGAAGTTCATCACTTCTGTTTGGGCTGCCGAAAATTTCATAAGGTGACTAGAGGTCTTCAAGAACCCTCATCTCATAGGGACAAGAGTCCAGATGTTCATTCTTTCGTGCAGCTTAGCTTCAGTTTTATGCAGAAGCTTGCATCAAGAGTGGTTTTGAGTCTTCTGCTTTGGAAGTGAGGGCTTCCTTAGGTTAGGCAGAGGTGTCACCCTCAGCTCTGCTAATTGACCCTGTGCTGAAGATCATCATGGAGACAGGTGTGTGTCAAAGCTCAGTTTGCCCTCTCCTCAGCCATCACAGCTCACAGTTACATCAAACCACAAAAGGCAGCTCCAGGAAAGGTACCAGAGTACCACACTTGTGTTGAATATCTTCTGTTCTGCTGCCCATGCTATGGTGTCAGTAATGTGCAGTAGAAGATGAAGGCACAAGCATTAGCCTGCCACCACCTTTACAGTCATGGCTAGATTCATCTACTTAAGCCCTCATTAAATGTGTGAAATGCATATGTTTCAATTTTGGTAGTGCAGTTTTATTGCAATGTTACTAGGCAAAAATTAATAATATTGAATTTTGCCTCTTCTGATGATGATCATTTTACTCAAACACAGTGCTGCAGTCTTAGGAAGTTCCTGAGTCACAAAATATTGGAAGCTGGAAGAATATTTTGGAATGACTAAATCATTGACTGAATACATCCTATATGTTTTCTCTGTTCTGAAATTTCTCACCAGACACATGGTTTTGGCCTTAGTAAAGGAGACAGAGTTTGTGGAGGTGAAGTCAATGGGCTGTCTGTTCTTGGCACATAAACCTCTCCTTTCTCTGACTGAGAAAAAACACAGTGACAGCAGAGAGATCAGCAGTGCTTGTCAAGTAGGAATAGTGAAAAATAATGAAAAAAGAAGACAAGTTCCAACAAAGGCCATAGAAAACAAACGGAACAAAAACCACAGAACCTACCACACAGTAGGAAAGTATTTCTGAGTCACTCATCATAACCACACAGAAGACAGGAGACCTAGACATACAAATTTTAATACTCGAAAGAATGAACACCTAAAAGTAGGATGGAATTTGACCTTCACATCAGTCTATAATCAGTCATTCTTGGAACCAGGATGAGGGTTTGTATTATCTTCTGAGAGATTTTAATGGTACTATCCATTCTGCTACAGAAGATTGACTTTCCTCCTGATAAATAATGACAACAACACTAACAGTACTGTGAGTTGGAAAAGTTGACTAGGAAAGCAAAAGACTTAACCAGCCATTTCAGGATGGGTTTTTGTGAGAAGCAGAAGATAAATAGAGACCAAGGAAATAATTATGACCCATCACAGCTATAATGATGAAAACACCATACTAAAAAACAAAACACATTTACTTACCAGTAATGTTCCATTTCACGCTTACCACATGGATGAACATGTACTCCCTACTAAGTTCCTAAAGGACACCCATCACCATAGTTTTAATTTCACCTGTATCAAGCACAGTCAAAGATTATATCCTACATCCCTGGTATTAAAGATCATTACCAAGGATCCAGCCTGTGAGCTGTGGAACGTGGATGAACTGCTGGAGTCATAGTGTGATCTTTCTGTGGCAACCACACATCAATCACAACACAGCTGTGCAGAATCAGGAAGCACGCCACCGCCACACCCATCTTGAGTGTGACCCACAAAATGTGGAAGAATGGAAGGTATATTCCCTGTCTTCAAGAGAGCCCTAGGTAATTATCTACTAACTGAGTTACTTCAGTCAAATTTCAGCAGTTACAAGGCAAGAATCCATATCAAATTGTTTTAGAAAAGTGTGAGAAATCTCATGGTGTCATCACTGGTGGAAAATAAGAATCAATATGATAATGAGTGAAATTCAACAAGCTGATAACTCTGCAGTTTAATAGTTCATACTCTGATCTTACATAAATGCTGTCCTAGAATTTAATCTACCATTGATTTGTCCATATTACACTGTGGTTAACAGAGTTCTTTTAGCAATTAGTTTAGTTCTTTCAAATGGAATCAGAATTCATTATGTTTTCCAGTCACAGTGCCTTTTACAAAGTACTATAACAAAAAAATGCAAGTATTTGTAACCTTAGATGTTTTATACTTATCTCTTTGCTCTAGGTTGAAGGCATAATAACACTGTCAGATTTCTCAAGCAGTAGCTGCTCTTTTCACAGCAACCAGGCAATGGCAACTGCAACTGTATTTCCAAATTAAGGAATAAATCTTCCTTCAAACTTCCATACCTGACACCTGCTTAGGACAACCATTTCCCAATCATCTTTACCAAACTGAGGTGCTGCAAAGGCACAAAAATTTCTTTTTTCAACCCTGCCTTCCTTTACCCTTTTTTTGAGTGAAGCTATACTTCAAGCAGAAAGCTAAAGGCTGCACATTCTTTCCACATATATGCACCATTAACTGCAGCTCGGTCACAGAACAAACCATCAATTTCTTCATAATCTTTTCTCTCCTAATGGGCATTTCCAAATGCTTTTCTTTCAACAGCACTATCTTCTGCATCAGGAAGTCCAGGCATTCACCTTAATCCCCCACTTGTGCAGCATCATGGCACTTAATCATCCTAAGGTGGCTGACATCATCCAGAACTTGCCATCCTGCAGCTTGAAAATGCCCAGCCCTGGGAACAGGATCAGAACATTCTGAATTACTTTACGGAAATTGCAAGAGTGTAAAAGGCATTTAAAAAGAATGTAGTGAACACGGAGGGAGAGTTTTAAAGTTTTAGGAGGACCACAGATAAATTTGATGATTTTTCTCTCTTTTTACAGTGAAGGTGGAAAAAGGTCTGAAAATAGATTGCATAGTAACTGTGTTTAAGTATTTTTATACATTTCATCTGTTATGTGAAAGTATCCTATGAGACACGGGAATAAAATTAGATGCTTGCTCCCCATTTGGCCTCACTTTGTTCTGACTGTAAAAATGGTCACTAATATGTTGGATTCTACTGATTCCTTTTCGTAGGAAACAAAGAGATCAAACTAAGTTACAACGCACTAAGTACAAATCTACGCTGTTACCAAGGTTGTTCCAATGAAGAGAGAAAGCATGCAATTGAATGGATCATATTGTGAAAAGCAGTCAGCTTAAATTGAACTAATTCCCAAATCTCAAACCAAAACTAAATGATTGTACTATAATGTTTATTGTATTCAATTTTATGGAAAACTTTGCCAGATACACATTGTAAAAAGCTATTGTATATGATAGCATAACATAAATCAGTCAAATAGAGTTTGGACAAGGAAAACCAGAAGGATGTGTGATGTCTGTACTGAGTTTGTGTATCTTATGCACAGGGAGTTTTCTGATTTTGATTTTCACAAAAATTAAATCTGATTCTATACATATAAAAGTAGCCAAGATAAAATGTGTCATCTTGGCCGTACATGTACATGTACATACAGCTTTGGGATGTTAGCTTTAGCCTTTTAAATGCTCAGTTTGGATCAGATGTTGCTTCATAAAGAAAATCATGGTATTTCTTCCCCCTCACTTTTACTCATCCCATTTCACTACAGTTCAAAAATATTTTCAGCTGAGAAAATCAGAAAAAATTTATTTATTAATGAAATATTTGTGTCTATTGTTCCTTTAAAAAAAAAAGAATTCTTATGAAATGCTATTCTGGTACATTATTTGTAAAACAAGCTTTCTTTGGTACATATAGAACCAGTAAATCTACCAAAGATAGATTCAGTGGTCACACTTAAATTCATGAATTTAAACAAATCATTTCCCCAGGTTAGTTTGTAATATTTAACATTTTTACAGTCCCTTCTATGCTCCTACACTCACACTTCAAATTCCCAAGAATATGTGATATTCTATGAACACAAGAAAATTACCTTAAAGTTTTATACCAAGAAGTTAATTATACCAAGAAGGAGAGGTTTTAAGGAAAACTGACCCACAGGACTGGAGAAGACGTCTTAGGTTATGAAGTCCAGGAACAGCATTGTAAAATTCCTCTCTATTTTCTCAGCTTTATCAAGTACAATTGGCTCATTGGACCAGAACTGTCAGCCACCAGAGCAAATTGATTTGCCAGATCCCCTGCAAAGCATTTGTAGCCCACATAGCACTAATATCCCGTGCCAGAGCCATGCAATTGGCTGGCTGCAGCTCCACTGTACTAGAGACATGGACAGCATTGTGACAGGGCTTTGTCAAGCATAAGATAAACATAACCTTATGATAGCAGAGACAGAGCTGAATGAGAACAGAATGGAAGAATTTGGCAGTGACCCAGGTGAAGGTGAACCTTAGAAATAACGTAGGCTACCCCTTTCCTTTTCTCTCCATGTAGGAGAATTGTCACAGAAGTGTCATACCAGTGGGTTTGGCCTAGTTGCTTCTCTAGTGCACGTGATGCATCTAGGGGAATATATTCAAATTTCCCAAAGGCAGGAGTTACATGAAGAAAATAGAATAAGAGTAGGTAAGATGAAGCAATGTTGTACACATGCTTCTTAAATCCTGTCTGAGTTAGGCCCATGGGCTTAATAAAGGTGAGCAATAAAAGCTGGTGTTGTTGAGTATCCGTATCCTGTAAAGCATACTTTGATGGGAGATAAAATGTTCTAGTAACAGAAAATCAAAACAAAACAATCTCACCTTAGAGTATTTTAAAAATTGTATTACTGGGCCATTTGCAACAATTCATTGCATTAATAGTAGAAAGAAAAAGGTAATTTTCATATTACTTCCTATTGGTCTTCATGATTTTGTCACCAAAACCATGCTTGTGCCATCAGGAATATATTTCTTTTGCACTCTGCTTTCATCCAGCTTGCAGCACTTTCTGGAGGGCCAGGTGTCTCCAATTTGGAAGAAATTATTAAAATCTGTTCAGCTGGTTCTGCATCAAAGAACTCTGTAATTGCTTGGTTCTAGGGCTTTCTGCCATCTGAGGCTGAAATGGCAACCATCTGTTAAGAATACCTCCAATGAGTAATTTTATTCATCTTCTGAATAACATCAGGAAAAAAAGCTAAAAAAACCTCCAAAACTTTCTTAGTTAGAGCATGGTTGTGAATGGAGCTCTGAAACATGCACCTCCCAGTATTCTTGTCAAGTTTTTGCACGGGTTGACTGTGCAGCAGAAAGAATGGTTTGTTTACCATGAAACATTACTGCTTCATGCTAATGATCCCTCACAGGAGAAACAACCATTGTTTTGTTATTATTCATTCTTCAATATAATGCCCACAAGATGCTGAGAGATCCACAGTTTAAATTAAAGAGAATTCCTGGTCTAGAAAGCATAGGACTGGAAGAACAGTCTTTTCTGTAAAAGTTTCTTGAAAATAAATGTTCACATTCTGCTGTCTAGGGTCACTTTGTCATTCAGGATAAGGTTTAACTTGAACAACTTGTGCCACCTCAAAGTTAAATGTCTAATCAAAACCTAGTTCTCTGCATTTCTTCTGTACTCAATGCTAAGGCATGAACGTATCTACTGAACAATTCACCCGAATATTCATAGTCTTTGGACCCTTTCTTTGTTCATTTGTGTGCTCTTCTCGTAAAATTGAGTGCTTAGTTTCTCCAACTCTCTGTGTGTTTTCCCACTTTTATAACTGGCTCCATATATATTCTCACTAAAACTTCATTTTCAGACACTAACTTCCATTGTATTTAGCCACAGATGCTAGATTATATGAGTAAATCTAGTATCATAACATATGTACAGGTATATTAATTCTATGATTTCTAGTTTCTGAAAAATGTACATTTTGGGTTTTGATTTTACTGGTGGTTTGGTTTTGGGATTTTTTAATTTACATTTGGGGAATGGAAGGGAGAAGATCATATCTCTCTGTTCCTAAAACATCTCTGTCTTGAATGACAGCCACACAATATAACTTTTCCCCTTGAAGACCCTAAAGACTAAAAGAACTATGTGTGAGTGGATGACTTTCCAGGTCCTGAGGAACAGAGGGACTGAGTTAACCAGAACTTCAAAGGATGTCCAGAGCAAGTGTTGGAGTGGACTCTCAATTTGGAAATTCAGATTTTTGTGTTCATCACTGCAGCCTCTTCAGCTTTTTTGTAGGGCTTCTCTTTGTCAATTCAGTAGACAATTGTCAGCTCTATCTCCTCACATCTGGAGAAGCCAGCACTCTGCCACCACGTTCCATGTGTCAGGTTCTTAATACGTGCTTTTATTCCCAGTTCTCCTTGTCCCAAAACTGTGAAAGAGGCTAAAATGTTGGAGAAAGTGACTGCTTGTCATGTTTATAATATTTTAAAAGGTAAGACAAAATGTTGGAATAAAAGCCAGAAGACTGTGGTAGAGTGAAATAGAAGATTTCCAACTTTTTTTGCTCACCTTTATAAAGCTCACGGGCCTAACATGAAAAGTGCCAGGAAGAACATGTAAAACATTAGTTTTAACTTACTGGACAGATCAAGTATTTTCACCCCTTCTACCACAATTTTGTCTTAGAGAAACCTTAAGAAAAAGTAGGTTGGAGGTGTGCTGCAATGACTGCTTGCCTTGCACTTTTGAAGCAGGAATATATTTCTTGTCCTCTACTTGTACAGTGAAGAGCACAATATGGGCTTGACTATGAGTTTGACTCATTTATACTTTATCCTCTAATGCATTATTTCATTATTTCAGAGTTGCTTTTAAATTATTAACATTTAGATATATGTGAAAATAGAAAAATAGGAGCTTCTGTTTTCATTTGTCTTTAATCTGTGCCTGAGTGATTACTGATCCCACAGGAAGAGCAGCTGCCCATGTACTATATGTGGATCTCATTCCTAGGCCCAGCAATATGGCAACAGTTCATAGAAAGAATTCATTACCTGAGGTTTTCACAATGCCTTCCTTTCATATCTTTGTACCATCATTAAGCCATCATTTCAGGGAGAGCCTGGTCAAATGCTGAGCCATTCTCACTCTTTCCTTTCTGGTGCAAGCAACAGGGGATTCAAAGTGACAGAGCACCCAAGAGCTGAGAGACACCCACAGACAACTAAGGGGATGGGATGAATACCCCTTGGCTGCCAGTAAGATGATAATCTTCTCATAGAGATAGAACAGAACGCTGGGCTCTCATGTAGAACGTTGGCCATCTCTCACTAGAGGGACAAACAGATGGCCATGAGCATGTGTTTTCAATACATGAGTTTTATGACATTTGGAAAGTGTATTTTATGGGGGATTGGAGAACTGTTTTATTCTAAAGCTCCTTCTCTTGACAGAGGTTTCCTT
The DNA here is from genome assembly GCA_013397975.1 of Machaerirhynchus nigripectus. Lineage (NCBI taxonomy): Eukaryota > Metazoa > Chordata > Aves > Passeriformes > Dicruridae > Machaerirhynchus > Machaerirhynchus nigripectus. The sequence goes on from VZRQ01001577.1 coordinate 1,070,001, forward strand.
ACCAGCAGAATCCAGTCTGCAATTTCTTCCCAGAGCCCTCTGAACAAACAGTCTTTTCTGTCCTGCCTTCACTTCAGAACTCCCAGCCCCTGAGAGTCTGTCTGTTGATGTGTGTCTGCGAGAGTTGATGCCCAACCACAGCAGACCCCTCACAGACAGCCCCCTGAGTTGTGGTCATCCCCAGGGATGGACACTTAGTGATACAACCTTCAGCCCTCCCACCTCGGTGAAGCATCGCCTGGGGACGGTGCACTAAGCCATGTGCTTTGCTAATTCATTAATGTTCTTTAGTGGCTCTTAGATCATTGTGGTAACAGAATTCTTGTGACCAGGAATGCTGTTTTACAGCAAAAAATAAAACTGGAGCTAAATTGAGTGTGACAGTGACCATAGAGAAGAATAACATTGTTAATGGAGCTCTCGCACTGCTCAGATTCCACAGGCAACACTGGGATTGTAAAACAAGACTTAGTTTGATTTTATACATACATACATACATTTTATATATGCTACTCCTTCCTCTGACTGCAAACTTCAAAGAAACAAGGGCTGTGAGATAGAAACCTACCAAAACCATGATTGTGTCAGAAGGGTTTGACTAATGAACTGAAGATAGGAGGTCTAAAGCGATTTATTCAGTGCTAAGGTTAGTAGCAGCACTGTAACTTAGCCAAATATTATTTTCTCAGCTCCATTTTGGTTCTAGTGAGGGAGCTGCCTTGTTTCATTGCTGTTGTTAAACTGAAGAGACAATACCAAAAGGAACTTCTTTATGGAACAGCATTGTCACAGCAAGGAAACTGAATGGTGGGCACTACACCAGCATGCTCAGCCCTTGCTCAGCCTTGCCACCTTCAGAGCATGGCATCAGGGACAATGGACCCAGGAGTGTGGGAACCTGGCACCAGCAGGGGTTAGAGTGCAGAACACAGGCATGACTTGTAAGAAGGAATCTCCCACAGCAATATGGCTAGGAATGAACCCAGAAGCTGTCAGAGCTGTTTGCAGTGAATTAACAGAAGTCACATCAGTATCCTGGTTTGAATGAAGCCTTCTGCAGTATGTAGATCTCCATTAGGGATAGTTAAACCAACAATTGTAACATTCAGGTTCAAGTCAAAGGCCTGACATACTGGAAGATGGAAATGAAGGAAGCAAAAACTGAGGTGATCATTACTCCAGTGAATAATACGGCATGTAAATGCTTTCTCCATGTAATCCCTTTTCATAATTCAGAGAATACTTTAATCTTTCAATAACAATTGCCAGGATAATAACCAGGCAGCACATAGAACATAGAATAAATACTCCTTTATTTTCAGCAAAGATTTAAGTAGAAAAAGATATATCCAGTAGCAATCAAACCAATTGAACTTGTCAGACAGGTAGATAAAAAGAGCAAAAGTAAAAGATTATTTTTCAATTCTTAATATTGAGCTGTCAGTACCATCAGGAAAAAAAAGATAAATTCCAACTTTAATAATATCCAGTCATCCATGAACTGTGTTGGCACTGGTAGCATCTCTTTTGGGAAGAACAATAATCTCAAAGATTCAAACTTGGAAGTATTCACAAAATCTGCTAACGAAAATATTTTTGAGATTGAAATCCAAAGGAAAAAGAACACGTGAGAGAAGTAAATGTAGTACTCATGGTTATGCATGCATAAGCCTATGTAGAACCTCTAATACAGAACACTTGTACACTTCTGCAGATTGTTTAGCTGACGTGACAACTTCCCCAAGAGAGATTTCCAATTCTAAAAAAGCATCCACACCCCTCAGAAAAATCTCCCTCATAATAGACTCAGATTCAAGGAGAAATCCTGTAAAAATAGCGTGCCATAGAATGATGTAACTCATCATGTGTAATACACTCAGTGAGAGCAAGTGGAGGCATAAGTGAAACTGTCTGTATAATTGAGTTTTCCCAGGGTAATTTTATTGCTTATTTGCATGCTTGCTTTTATTCAAACAAAGAAAAGAACTGGAAGGAAAAGAGGATTCTGATAGACTCCTTTTGAGAGACCTAAAATTACTTTTTCTTTACCTTTACTTTCTAGATGTCTAAGCTTTTTTTCTCCTTCCTCTGACTGAAGAGGCTGCCACTCTCTGGAGCTGTAGCTCTTCAGTGTCATGATACCTGCAATCCTTGGCTGCCTGCCTTCCGGAAATTTAGCACAGACAGGTGGCCCAAGACGCTCCTTCCCTGGGAGAACCCTGGCTTAAATGTCACAGCTGACATATTTGGGCAGAATCAGCAGTATCCAGGAACCCTCCACATCTAGTTAGAGCCAGATGAGACACTGATACAGTCGAAAGCCATCTACCTTACTTAGAAATCTTTCCACCAATGTCTTTCCAATAAATACTTCAGGAACCAGTACTGCAGGTGTAAAAAGGTGAAGGGTTTGTTTCTGTGCATACTTCCTCAAAAACCTGTACATGAAGTTCATTTTCTTTAGTGTACTTGCTGATGCTGTCTGCTGGTGTGCCAGATCAAAAACAAAAATGTGCAGTTTCATCAGTATCATCACCTACCTTGACCTGGTATTCCTAGTCTATATGACTGTGACTCAAATGTGAATAGCAATTAAAATCAACCATGCCAGTCTTCGCAGGGTCACAATCTTAAAATTCTTCCAAACCTTGCATTTTTTTTCTTCAATTCATAAACAAATTCAATATATTATACTTAGAGTGAGTTCTTTAAATCACGTAGGTTTTCTATCAAAAATATGCACAGAAGAGTTTTGCAAGGAACGTTGCTCTGTTACTACCAGATCCTGTAAAAATAAAACCGAACCCCTAGAAAGCACAGTACACTAAGGAGATCAGTCCAGTGTCAAGGTTTCTGCATAAAACTACACAAAATACCAGAACAATGTGGTGCTAATGTGATAGAACTGCTATTACTTTCTGTGCCATATGGATGCTTTATAGTGCCAATACTGTCAGGGCCTTAAAATATGAAGGTTTCATTAACTTGTTCCTTGAATCTGTAACTTTACCCCTTAGGGGTTATCTTTCACTCACTGGTAGACCTTTTCTTCTATACATGTCTGAGTTCTCTCAATATTTATTTTAATTAAGCTTGTCTTGAAAATGAAAATGAGAAAGTAGTTCTGTCCTTAATTATAAGAAGTGTTTACTTGACACTGTGTCAGCAGGGAAATATTTTATGGTAGCATAGATTTTGTCACTTTTGCTAAAAATTAAATTTTACACTGGCCATGTATGTTTTCACCTTACATCTCTAAGTGGCATTACTCTGGGTAATACTTCTATTTCCCATATGTTGATCAAGGAAATTATGAACAGCTGGAGAAGCTGCTGAGACTTTCCATATTTCCAGATTAGTCATTATAAAAATCAAATCACACAAAATTACGGAAAAAGTGGCTTAATTGCATTTCTTGTACTTTAGCAATACTGACATTGAGAAGATTTCACTTGAAAATTACATTAAGGATAGAATTTATATCTGCTGGAGATACGCATCATGTTGCACACCCTCTAGCATCCAGCATAATGATGCTCTTGTCCTTATCATCTCCTATTTCATAAAACAAATAATCTCTATTATATCAACTTCCTTAGGGCAACACATATTTGCACATATTAGCAAAACCTAGTGTTTTGATAGTTTCCTTCTTCACTGTCCTCCTTGATTTGTTTTCTTCTTTTCCTACTACAGAAACCCCACAACCAGCCCAAATCTCCAAACAGAGAGTTAAATATTTATTGTTCTTGGTCAGTTTATTTTTCTACATTTTATGATTTGATTGCATATATTTAAATAATATTTAAAGAACAAGATTGAAGACCTCTGCTAAAACAGATACACAAAAATAAAACATCACTGTAGTGTTGTATTCCTCACATTAGCTTCTTCCAACCTGTCCCTCACAAATGAGACATACCTCTGATGTTAGAGGTGAACCTTCATTTTGCTTTCCACTATATGCTTTCCCAAGTGGAATAGGAAAACAGAAAATTTTGCTTTCTTCACTAAATTTCTCCCTGGAAATGGCAATGGTCCCTTGGTAAGTGGAAGTTTGTTAACAGTTGTAACAGCTGAGCGGAAAAGAGAGAAGGATGTGTCTGCAACCTAGAGAGGAAGGTATATTTGGGATCTGAACTTGTATTTTCATTTTTTCAGACTGATGACCTTCCTCTGCACTGCCCCTCAAATGTATTGTCATGGAACCACTACAGGATGGAAAATCTTTAAAGGAATAGTTCAGAAGATTCTTTAGATTTACATTTAACAGTCTACTATATTAATAGCATGATTCACTTTGACTCCAGTGGGCTAAATGACATCATTATTATACTGTGGGAGAAAGACGTTAAGTTTAAGTTGGAAGTAATGTTGTTCAGAATTTAATCAGTAAATTTATGGAAGTATTAATATTACATCAGGGAAAAAATTGAGCTGAAATCCTGAAGAATGTGTTTTATATTATAAACTTCCATAAACCATTGACACAGAGCAGCTTTAGCATTTGGCACAACTGTTTTCTCTCTGAAATGCTCTTTATGGCAAAAGAACAAAAAAATCATTTACCATATTTTCTCCTTGTTCTCAGATTTCTTTAGTATTGACTGATATATTTATGGCATATGAATACATAATGTGCAGATGAATGTGTGAATAACTACAAAGAAATTTAGCTAATTCAATGTTTTAGTCTTCATCTAGATCAATGCTCTTTGAGAAAAACAGTCCAGATATTTTGAAGGAAAAACTTATTGTTGTGTTATTTAGTCTTTTTGGAAACAAAAAGCATACTGAAACAAAATATATTTTTATATTTTATTTTATTTATAAATAAAATAAATTATTTTTATATAATATTTTATTATTTTTAGCAATAACTTGTCTACGGAAAAATGTAAATTTTTTTTCTTTAAGAATGAGTAGTATGTCTAATTTTTGAGACACTAATGGTATAATAATTATATATATTGATAAAATATAGGAGCAAAATTACTTTATATTTTCTTATCAACTTTTTCAATTTCATCTAGAATTAGAGATAGATTTATGGTGCATATTAAGGTATTTAATTGTATTTTGGTCATATCTTCAATACGGAGGTGCATTTAAACTGCTGAAGATAAGTTTTACTGTTCTCTTATGAACAGAAGTCAAGATTTTATAATAAATTTGGAAAAAATAGACTTTCAATAATGAAAAAGTAGAAGAAAATACTCTTTTCAAGACAGCCTTTGGAGAATAGATATAAAAATTTTGAATTGGAACAGTATAATGAAGAGAAAAATCAATGTAATGATATCTCTCTAGTGTTATACACTTTAAATGATACATTTTTTTATTATATAAAACATTTTGAATATCATGAGTGAAAGTTTAATAATATAATTTGAGTAAACATAATTTTATAGTAAAATTTTTCAATTTTTTTGGCTTAAAATCTTCATCATTATTTTGCTAAAATCCATTGCCCTTATTTTAGCAGGTTTTCAATATCAAGTCTTAACAAAAAAGGGGCAAAACTAAGAGAAAATATGGAGAAGAAACATAACTTATGGAAGACATTCCTTTCTTAAAAAAAAATAGACACCTTCAAATCAACCAGTTGTAACATTCTTATAACTGACAAAGCACTTAGCAAGAAATGCAAAATTAGGGGATTTGGGTGTAATTGATGCACCTGGAAATGATATCCCCCCTTTTCATTTCAGGCACAAATGTATACACACTAAGAGTCTGCATGTGTTCTGTGACTTTGGTTATCTCTGTTCTTAAATGCAAATGGCTGTTGTGTTTTACATGAATGTCCCAGCTCCTTTGAGAAGATGCTTATCAGTTCCTAAGTCAGTGCCATGAAGGACAGGTCCATGTGCACTGATACTGAGTTTTAAGCTGCTTTACATTTCTGTGCCTTGTTGTTCTTGCTCACAGATTTTCCTTTGCCTTAGCTTTTCATTTTTTTTTTTCCTGCAGTGGAAGTGTCTATTCATCTGCACTTGAAATGGTATCTGATAAGAATAGATAATAATTCTCGAGCCAGTTTCTGAATATATTTCTGTTGGAGACAGTTATTACCCTCTAATTGAGAGATGTTCTCTCCGATGACAGAAGATTTTAGCTGCAATTTGTTTCTAAGAATTTTTCTTCCCTCTTAATTGAAAACTATCTTTAAAGTCAATAAACTCATTAGACCTCACATTACTGTAATAATGGACTGGAACACAGACGTTCTGGGAATCAAGTTTAAAAGGAAATGTGAAAGAGAAAAATGTTCACTTCTTTCTTTCTGGCAGTTCTAATGGAATTATGAACTGCCATTTGTGGTAACCATGGCACATTTCATCGAGAATAAAAAATAAGTTTATATATCTGTACAGTATATCTTGATATACACACTGGCTGATTAAAATTTCAGAGGAATTTCTGCAAAATTCTATATACAAGCTAGATGGAAAGTTAAAATGTGGTTCTCTCGCCACACTACTTCAATGAGGTTTTTAATGATGTAAGCAACAATACACAAAAGATACATAGAACTTTTGTGTATTGAAATGACCAACTCTGAGTCCTGTACAAGGAGGACACATTGAGCACACACTGCCTCCTGAAAGGGATGCTAATGGCTTGTCATTGAAGTATCTGTCAAACCAGGAGAGCCTGGGAGAGCAGCAGCTGTCTGGCCACTTGAGAAGGCTCGGGGGGAGTGAAGAAGAGAGAAGAAGACTCCTCTCAGTGGTGCCCAGTGACAGAACAAGACCCAGTGGGCAAAAATTGAAAAACAGGAAATTCCATTTAAATGTCAGAGGAAGTTTTTGTGCTGTAAGGGTGATCAAACATTGGAACAGGTTGCTGAGAGAGGTTGTGGAGTCTTCATCCTTGAAGATATTCAAAACATGACTGCACATGGTTGTGAGCAGCCATATCCAGCTGACCCTGCTCAGAGTGGGGCCAGACTGGACTGGACGAGCTCCAGAGGTGCTCTGAGGTGAATGAAGGTGCTCCAGCCTCAGTCACACTGCAGCTCCCTTTGTTGATACTGGAGAAGGCTCATCATAACAACTTGCTAAATTTCAGCTGAGCTTAAAGTTGCATAACAAAAATAATTTTCAATTTTAAATTTTGGATTGAAAATACCTATTGTTTATATAAATGTTGCATGATGCCCCTGTTCAGTATATTTCTGATCAGTGCTTGACATACATCACATAGTTCCTGCTTTATGTTCTAAATGGTAGCAGTAAATGCCTAATATCCATACTTTGAAAGAAAATCTCTAAGTTACAATCTGTTTCGTGTAAATCTGTTTCATGTAAATTTAAAAAGCTGTTTGCTGATGTGAATGAAGGACTGAGAGTAGCATGCTTCCTTTCCTAAGAACAGTGTAAGGATACAATATAATTGGACTGAGAAATTAAAACCTTAATAATTATTTGAAAAGATGCACTTAAAGTTTATAAAACTGTTATAAATTGTAATTTCATGAAAAAAAGTATAGTTTAAAAAAATGTGCAAGATTGGAAGGTGAAAATAATGGGGGTTGCACTCTAATTAGTAGTTCCTCCTAAAAATTTCCATCTTAAAAACTCATTTATCAAGTATGAATCAAGTGCCTATCTTATATTTAAAAGGTCAGAATGAATTTTCGTATTCTGAGGGCTTGTTTCCATATCCAGATTAAAAATTAATGTATAAGAGAGGTTATGTAGCTTTTGGCTACAGTTCCCTTACAATATATTAATTTCAGACATGTTAGAAGAGTGTTACAGAAGGATATTTCAAGATAATAGTTTCACAAGATAATGAAAATAAAACTGCTGTTCATACCAGCATATAGAAAGAGCAGAGCAAGCCAAATGTATTCTAAAAGGAGATGATAACTTTATGCTTAAAATAGAAAATATTTGGATGACATGTTCGCCTTTTGATGAAAATGTAAATGATGAAAAGTACTTTGACTTGCAACATTGGGTTTTTCCTCTATTGTCTTCTATAAGGTTTTCAATGAAGTAAACAACTATACACAAAAGATACATAGAGCTTTTGTGTATGGAAACGTCCACCTCTGAGTCCTGTACGAGGAGGATACGTTGAACACACACTGCCTCCTGAAAGGGATGCTAATGGCTTGTCATTGAAGTATCTGTCAAACCAGGAGAGACTNAGCATCAGCTTTCAGAGTGCCTGGGAAACGTGGTGGGCCCATAGTCACATTTCAAATGAGCTCATGGGAAGCAAGGATTGCTGTATGAAATGTCAGTCTTACAACTTCTTCTAGTAAAGAAGAGGTTTCTACATCAGCTGGAACTGCACCTCATTGCAACTATTGTTCTCATACCACCCTAAAGAGCCTTGCAGGTCTCTCTCACACCTCACTCCCCAGACCCAGCAAAGTGCTGTGTCTGCCTCACATTTGTACTATCCCTGGTCACTGACTTTGGACAGCTGCAAAGCATGTGCTGTGTGCAAGTTATTTCCTTCCCTACATTATACTTAAATAAGGTAGAGCCTTCCAGAAGAGAATATGTGATATGAATTATTTTGAACTGTTGTAGAAAACCTTCTGTTAGAGCTATGCAGTCCTGGGGAGTATTCCCTTCTTCCCATGTTTTAGGCCATATTAAAGTGTACAGGAGCTATAAAATTGCCCTGAGGTCCTAGATTCTGGTGATCATCTATAAAGAAATATTAGTAAGGAAGAGATCCTTAAGAGATCTACATGCAGATGTGCAGTCACGTATATCTTTGATTGTCTCTTCATTTTCTTTCATGAAAATTTTACTGGTGTTGGTCACTAAATTTAATAGCAGAAGCCACATACATCATGACTGATCTCATTGATGGGAGATATAGTCTCACATTTGAATTTACATTCTTACTACTGACCCTGTTGTCAACTGAGAATCCTTTATCTTGCTTTGACTAATGTTTTCTTTAATTTTAGCTAATGTATGTCACAGCTGGCATATTGAGTTATATGCTGGCATGCTCTTGTGGGAGCCAGCACTGCTGTTACCCTGTCAACACCAGGTTTCAGAAGGAATTCCTTTGGTCAGTCTGCCTTCAGTGCTGTGCCCCTCAAATTTGAAGTTCGTCCCTGCAGAGGGTTGTCTTGCTGGTTCAATATCTGTTTCAGTTGTTTTCATAATGCCTTCCACTTATTGGATTACTGTTTTCTTTAGGGAGTGCCTTGGAAGGCCATTTGAAAATATACATTTTAATAAACACATATATGGGGGGGAACAAGAGAGAGGCAGAGACCCTCTACAGATACCTAAACTACTTTTTCTTGTGCTACAATACCTTTGAAGACATTTCACTGAAAGACATTTTGTAAAGTGTTTTTCCATGTTTTATATTTAAAACTAAAACAATCAAGAAACAAGCATTTTAGGAAAACCAGTACTATTTCCTTAAATAACATTACAATACACTTGGCATTGTTTAATCCATATTGAGCAAAAATACTCCCATTGTTGTAAATGAGCATTTACGATATATTTTGGACCTGTTACAAGATCTGTTAAAGTGAGAAGACTTTGGGGTGACCTGAATAATTTTATTGAATCTTCACTACTCTTGAGTAACCTGATTAACTCACGCAAGTGCCAACACAGCCTTCATGCCAATTCACAGCACACTATCAAGTTATTTTTCTCTCCCTCATGTAACCTACTTTTCAGCACCTATACCAAAGCTAAACTTCCATGATGAGAGTCTCAGGCTGGAGAAGGAGAGGTTGAAAGTTGCTTAAGCCTGAGAGTATTTTGGCACACAGGCGTTAAGATAGATCTTTGTGAAGAATTAACCAAAAGTGCAGGTTGCATAGAAGAGACTGGAACAAATTCTTCCTCATGTAACAACCAAGCCGTAGCATAACTGGTAGGTTTCTTTGTGTAAGTGAGAGGAGGCTTTGGCTGAGCATTTATCTAATAGGTTAAATGTAAATAGAGTCCAGAAGAGGACTCTATTTTCCACACTAATCTGAGCTACTGCTGGGAGTTAAACTATGTGTGTCCCTTTCTTATATTAAAGAAAATGAATAGGAGAAATATAATCTAATCACTTGCTGATATTTCATAGATATGGAAGTAGGAAGAGCTTTAGGTTTCTTCAACTGTTTATTCTACTTTATTTTTCTTCTGAACATGAATCTCTCTTCTCAGGAAAACTGCTGTTTCGGATGCAGTCTTACTGAACCTCTGCCCAGTGCTTAAACCAAACTGAATCTGAGCCTTTTCCAGGAAGACTGGGAGGAGATGTGAAAACTGTTTAGAACTAAGATTAAAAAAATAAATGTGGTGTCTCTGCACTGCTGCTTTCACTTGGGATCTGAACTCAGGTCAGAAGGGCCATCCTTACCGCAATTCCTTAGAGGACCTAGCTAGGAAAAGTTCATTCTTCTTCGGCTGTCAAAGGTGACACAGGCATTCTGCAAGTGACCCTGATGCCAGATTTGTAGATCTTGCTTCCTTTAGAGCCAGATTTGGAAGGAACACTGAGTATGGTAGGAAAGGAGGAGAGAATTCTGGCCAGGCAACTTCCTGCCCTGTAGGAGAAACTGGACCCCTGGCTGCCAGAAGAGGGATGGCATTTCACACAGGAATGATTGTTTGATTAACTAAAACAGAAAAACCCCAATACCAGAAGCATCTTTTTCAATTGCACAAGAAGAGTTAGGAGGTACCTGATGATTCACTAGTATTTCATGTGTCAGGGAACAGATTCAACTAGAACTAACTAATGAAACAGGTGTTAAAACATTTCATTGTTCAAAGGCACAGCACGGTCGGTAACCACAAATTCATTTTGCACAGTACTGGCTTGTGAAATTGTAACATTAGTGTATTTTTTCCTCCTTACTGGTGTAGTTGATACTTCAGCTTTGATTTGTAAGGGTTAAAATAAACTAAACTGTGTTCTTTTTATATGTAAACATCAAAATCAAGAGGTTTCTAATAGCAGAAAATACTGACAACTCTTTATGACTAACATTTTGAATGTGACCAAGAAAGAGCACTTTTAACTTACCTTGTAAACTTTATTTTCATTTTAATTTACACTGCCTATATGAATATAGGAAGATTGAAGGGAGACACACTGTGGCAGGATTTGACCTATGAAATACAGTTTATTTACAGTGAAATACCATCCTTTTGAAATTCCTTAGTGTATATACAGTGTTGAATTTTTTCTGTGCTTCCTCAGCCTCCAATGCTGCTGCATGTCGTCGTTTAGTTGTGGTTGCAGTCTCAAGAGAAAAATGTCTCTCTGACTGCTAAAGAAGAGCCATGTGAGCTCTCTCAAGGGACAAAGAAATGGTGAAGGAGGATGAAAGGCAATAGGGAGGTGAATTTTCTGTAGGTGTTATTCCATTACCATTTATGTGATAGAGTAAGCCCACAGGTGTTTGTTGGATGTTTCATAGAGGGAAGGATGTAAGATCTCTTTCTGCTCTGCTTTTAGAAACACTTTCCAAATCTCCCCAATCCATTAATCTCTTTTTGTACTTTTTCTGAATTTCTGAGGAAATAGACACAGAGCCCCTCTGAACTCAGGTTTGTACAATTAGAGGTTGAAGAAACTTATCTGACTATGGATTGATGAGTCAGTTATGGATAGCAGGAGTGATTTATAAAACATGCTGGCTAATATTTAAAACTAACTAATGAATGTAAAGATACCATTAAAATGTAGCAGTTGTCTCCTCACTCCCTACTTTTTATCTTTTTTATGCCTTCCTATTCTTCAGCTAAATTAGTGAATTACAAGAAAGTGTCATTCATTTGTTCATTGTCAATGCAGAATGACACCTTTTTGCTTGCTTATATGCCTTAGTGTGTCTGAGTCACACTTGAATCTGTTTAGTGTCTCAGTAAAGATCATACTTATCACCAATTTTAGTTGTTAACACAGACCGCTAAATACGTTTTTTGTGTTTTCAGCAGTTTTCAAAGTCTGGTTAAGAAGAGTTTCCTGCTTCAGAAAGGAGATTTATGCTTCTAAAGAAACAGAACACAATCCCTCCTGATCTCATCCTGATCCCTTTCTATCTTCTCCCCTGCCCATTTCTGCAAAGAGGAATCTGCAGACATCCAGAAGAATGTCTCTCTGCATTTCTGCACTGATTCCCTTTCTGTCTGCTTCTGCAGATTATAGAAAGCAAATAGTTAGAACTCAGGATAAGTTGACCTCAACCATATTACCTCCTGCCTCTGACTGATTTCAGTATCTTGGACCAAGTCCTTAGTGCAAGTGAGCTAATTACAAATGCATTAAAAAACCCAAAACAAATCCTAACTCCCTGTTGGGGTTTAGGAGTTACCCTATTTTCTTTTTCTCTTAAAGAATTTTTCCCATATTTGTTGCCAGGGGATAAATTACTGGGTGCTTAAGAGAAGCAAAGGACCTGGCTACAGGGGCGGGGTCCAACTTTAAAGAATTTTCCCCCATATTTGTTGCCAGGGGACAAATTACTGGGTGCTTAAGAGAAACAAAGGACCTGGCCACAGGGGCGGTGTCCAACTGGCCACCCTTTTGTCACCTGGGGGCTGGCTGGTGTGCTGAAAAAGGGCAGACAGAGAGCTGCCTGCCATCGTGGTGGACGGTCTTCCTTTTCTTCAGCTGCTTGCTTTTTCTACCAGAGAACCCCTGGGATTCCCAAGCCTGCCTTTCCCTGCCTGCTGGGAGCTGGGCCGCTGCCGC